>MU227995.1:1578710-1589143 GCA_018584345.1 Thuja plicata | reverse complement strand
CCTACTATTTCATCTCTCTTTTTTGTAATTATAAATATTTATACTTAATAATAAAATATTAGAAAATGGTTATTTTGTTAATTTGAAGATAATTTCTACAATTTTGTATATGCACAAGTGACAAACATGCAGATTTGACCAAGCAATATTAATTGGAGCTTGACCCAGCAACAAATGGACTTGAGATGATTTTATCACAATAGTACATCTGTTTCCAGGTAAGCTCCAAGTAGTGCTTAGGCAAATCTACATGTTTATCACCTGTGCAAATCCAAAAAAATTTGCAAAAAAAATTATTACCTTACCCAGATGTCTATGACTAAGAAGCAACATGAAATACCCTTTGTGTTGGCACCCAAAGATGCATATCAAAATGTGTATCCTTTCCTTCTTTGTCAATATAAGATTGTGTAACAATTGCAATCTAATTAATTCACATAGACCAAAATCCATACCATTTTTCATCATTTGATGGGCAACATATACTGCAATAGAAGTAGTACCTTTCCTGTTTTGGAAATAATATCGAAAGCTACATACCTTACTGTTGGGTTAGTGATTGTGTCAATAAATAATGTTTTCTGATCTCCTGCCACCTCAATTAAATCTCCAACTTCCTTTTTCTTGACTGATTTCATAATTAGTATAGAACCGAATGAGACAAGATTTGTCATTGCTTTGATTTCATCTTTAGTTATCCGATAGGGCTTGTCTAGCTAGATGTAATCATCATGTATTCTACTCAGTACTATCTTGATTATTTGTTTATCAATTATCATAAAAAATTCACTCCATGTATCCAATCCTTTATGACCTACGACATTAATTCTTTGTATTTTGTCTCTAGAAAGTGAATCCTTAAGGTTTCTTATTTTATCATTGTCATATTCATCAAATTCTACTTCAACCAAATAATAAATATCCTCAACACAAATAACCCTATTAGGTAAGGTAGTGCCAAAAATGGATTTCACCACTATTTTGTCTTGTTAATATGAAAAACATATCGTGTTCTGATAACAACACCATCTTATTTGGCAAGGAAAAAAAGTCTTCTTTATAGCTCCCCCTAAGCCAACACATTCTAAACTAGTTTTCAAAGAGATTTTCTATGCCAGAGCTAGGTGTAACCACAATGTTTGATTATCTTCTTCTTCTATATTTTGTTTGTCTCCTATCTTACTTCTTCTATGTCAATATTTTTCATAGGATCATTCATTCTTTCTGATGTAACATGATTATAATTTTTGCTTCTACAATATTTGACAATGTGTCCATAAGTTTTACATAGAAGTCTCCATGTATAATGTGTGCTTTAGTGGTCAGGATTATTAGTTGATCTACGCCACAATGCGAAACAACGTTCCCAAAATTATATCAAATGGCTCTAGTATATTAGTAAGCACTAAAGCATAAATAGTAAGAATAAAACAAACCTGAATGGGGCTATAATGTGATGAACTCAGATGAAAGATTTATGATAATCATAATTGAACTTGAATTGACAAGACTCAAAACTCAAAAATTAACCCATACCTTTCAGACTCTTGAGTTCAAGCCCAGATGCTAAGGAAGTCACTAATGGTGGATGCACACCAGTTCACAATAAGGTAAAGCTCACAAACTTTAAACTGAAAGAAAAATTAACAGTAAGACACCAAAGGATTTAGAACCAACTATTTGCGACTCTTCAAGTGGAAAAGAAATGAATGTTATAGGAAGATTTGATATGTTACATATACAACTAGGCTGAAAGGAAATTAGAATAATATGACACCTTTTTCCTTTATATAGATTATTATTATAAAATATTTGTTGTACATATCCTATCACATTCTTCTCTTGCACAAGTTATTTAATTGCAAGTGATTTTAAAACATAACACTTTCCATAATTATCAAGGTTACTAGGAGATAGGGCTACTTGAAGACTCTGTAGATTGGTACCAGTACTAGTACATTTAATTTTTAAAAATAGGAGATGGGGGCACTTGGAGATACCATTTAAAAAAAATCTAATCTAATGAATTTCTAGAAAATATCATGATAGAACAGTGGTAAATTTTAACATTAACTTTGAAGTTTAAATACACAAATGTCAAATGCTATTGTGTCAAAGACTTAGAGTTCAAAACTCACACTACATATTTCATATTAGATTATAATTACATTTTCAAATTAAAAATAATGATAGTTTGATGCTGATACACATGCCGAAGGATATGAGATGCACAATTATGAGAAATTTTGTTCTGTTCTTCCAAGAGTGGAGAAGGTTTGATGGAGGTGTCCTTATAAGATATTTGAGAATGCTAGAGATAGTCAATCAATTCCATCATTTCCAACAGTTGAATTGACGTTACAAAATATCTCTTATTACCATTTTGGCAATCTCTTAAAAAGAACAACGATTAGTACATCATGACACTACAAGAAAAGAAAATTGTACATCATTGATAAGTCTTTCTAGAGAGGCAATTGAGCAGATTGATTAGAAGACTATAGTGGCTATCATTATCACTACTAACAGATAACTAATAATGGTTTTGCAAGGCTGATGATAGAGGATAAGAACTAGAATTTATGATGATATAAAACTCATCATCAAACTACATAACATAATTCAAAGTAGAATTGAGATTATTGTCCATTGGTTTGGGTTAGAAGCTATAAAAAACCTTCATTTATAATAAATGTGAAACAATCTGATGAACAAGCTGGAATGAATAGCCTCATATGTAACAAAATGATTCACCAATGACCAAACTATCCCTAAATCTTCACACTTCAACTATATGATACAATCATCACATTTTCAGAAATACTTTTCATCAAACATTTTATTTGTATAGTATACACCTCCATTTCCTAAGGCAGTTGTCAAATGGTTCACATATATTGTCCATACTTTCATATTTTGCATATATGTCTCTATTGAAAGCTCTCATTATGGAGCCTGGTTTTACAACCACAAAACTGCATTTGCTTGTAACTTAATATATCCTTTTAAAATATCTTGTATGTTTATCTTACACTCATCACTTTTAAGAAGACCAAATACCTTCGTGATAGTTTGTGACTCAAGTTCATGCATTCTATTGATACTTTCACATTTTCATATATGTATTCAACTTATAAAAAAATTAGTTCAAACAGTTTCAAAACATCTTTGGTAATGGTTGTAAAGAGTTCATAGATCATTCTACTCGTATTTGGATGTTAATGTTTCCACTCCCTTTATGGAGCCTTTTTGATAGTTACAGGTTTGTATATCATTCACACCAGACTAAAATACTTTGAAACATTCTGTCTAAATACCTCACATTCTACATGCATTATTCAATCTGAAATTTATATTAATTCATGTTGGAATATCTATCATTTTTAACAAAAATATGAACTATGAGAAAATTTCAATTGTTTTAAATCTGCTTTGAGATCAGACACTCCCAATACCTTCCCAATACATGTTGTGGGGTTAGTAACAATATAGATTTGTTGTTCTTAGATGTTCTGGTTATTATAAACCCAAGCGATACTTTATGAATACCAATAATAAAAAAAGATAGTTATTGTTTTTTGACAGAGGACCAAGCTTTTAATCCATATTGGAAACCTTTAACATATGTGTTGGCTCTTTGAACAAAATTGGAGATAAGAAGCTTTAATAACAAAATGTAATTTAAACCATAAATGGAGGAAACAGATGAATGCAAACAGTCCAAATTAATGGAAAGAACTAGACATCTCTTGTCCTAAATGAAGGATTAGGCAAAATCTTCATAAAAAAATCTGTAGACCTAGCAACCGCTCTCATCTCTATGAAATTTAAACAAAAAGGCAGAAAATAATAACAAATGAAAAATATAAGAAATATAATAACATCAACCAAAAACTATAAGAAATAAAAAATTGAAAAATAGATGTTAAGCTTAATCCAAAGAATGTTCTATCATAATTTTTTCCAAAGATATAGCTAATGGACGAACATATAGAGATGCAACTAGGGAAAGACTCTTACCTTCATAGCTACTCGATGTGCAGCTGTAGGATCTTGATCTTTCGCTGATGGTGGGTGAGATGGTTTTGGGTAAGGGGCTGGATCTTGACCTGTCACTGATGGTGGGGTAACGGATATAAAAATTGAGTAGGCCTGGATGTTGTGCTGAGTTCAGGTGTGGAAAAGGCAAAAATCACTCCATCGATCCCCTTTCTTTACTAGTATTAGGATGCCCTCCGTTCCCTCACTTCGTAGATCGCGGGTTACCTTCGTGCCCTTTGTGTGCACGTAAGGAAACATAATGAATAGAAATTTTTTTTTAAAAGTAATGCACGTGTTAGTTGAAATTATGACGAATATTGGTGTTCGTCAGAATTCCGATGAACGCAGGCATTACTTTAAAAAAATCAAAATTTTCCTTCTGTAATCTGACCAAGAAAAATAAATATAATGAATGGTCAAAAATTTAGGTCAATTTTAGGGGTTAAATGTACTAGTGATATTACCATCGATATCTTCTTTTAAGTATAGATTGCTATTTTCACTTGTTCTTACAAAATCAATGCTAATGAGATAGGAGCGAAGTCTTTCATACCAGTCTCTTGGTGCTTGTTTCAATCCATATAAGGCTTTATGTATTCTACATACCATGTTCCTCTTGTCTGGATTAACAAACCCTTCTAGTTGTTCAATGTATACCTCTTCCTCTAGTATTTCATTTAGGAATGCAGATTTTACATCCATTTGGTACACCTTGAATCCTTTGAATGCAGCATAAGCAAGTAAGATTCTTACTCCTAGTCTAGCAATGGGTGCAAAGGTTTCTCCATAATTAATACGTTCTTCTTGTGCATACCCCTTGCATACTAATCTTGCTTAGTTTCTTGTGACTTCTCCATTCTCATTCAGCTTGTTTATGAATATCCATTTGGTACCGATGATATTCTTGTCATCAGGTCTCAGTACTAGTGTCCATGTACTATTCTTCTCAATGTGTTCTATTTCTTCATTCATAGCACTAACTCATTCTTCATTCTCAAGTACAGTGTTACCAGATTTAGGCTCAAAATCACAAAGTAAACATCTATTGTTTAGTGACTTACTTCTTGTTCTCATTCCAACCTTCTTCTCTCCTATGATTTGATTCTGTGGATGATGTCTTCTGACATACTTGGAAAGTTTTGGTTCAGCTCTTTGTCCATCATTCTGATTATCTTCTTGACCTTCATTCTGATCTCCATCACTTGGTACATCATCTTGAGTATTATCTTGATTTTCGATAATTGCAGCCTGATGCTCGGGTGCAATGTTCTATTTCTCAGGAGTGATACACTGTTTCTCGGGTAGAGTGTCATGTTCTCTAGTATAAACAAACCTATTGTAGTCCTCTGGTTCTCTTCTGCTTTCCTTATCATTCTTTTATGCAAATTCATCTATCTTTACATTTTCACTTTCAATGATCTTGTTAGATGACTTGTTAAGACACTTATAAGCTTTTCTTTTGGTGGAATACCCTAGAAAGATACCATCATAACGTTTGGAGTCAAGCTTTCCATTTCTATCATCCTTCAAAATATAACATTGACTACCAAAGATTCTGAAGTAACTTACGTTGGGTGTGTAACCATGCCAAAGCTCATAGGGTTTCTTCTTTGTGTCCTTCTTCAATTGTACTCTGTTCAATGTGTAGAAAAAATTACTGATAACTTCCCTCCATAAGGTTTGAGTGATGCTTTTCTGAATCATCAATGTTCTTTCACAATCAACAATTGATATGTTTCTTCTCTCAGCAATCCCATTTTGTTGTGGTGTTCTCGGTGCAGAACCCTGTCTTTTAATTCCATGCTCATTACAAAAATTAGTGAATTCATCTGAAATAAGTTCCCCTCCTCTTTTGACCTTAAGCATTTCAATTTCTTTTCACTTTATTTTTCTACCATAGCCTTATACCATTTAAACATCTTAAATGCTTCTGATTTATCTTTTAAGAATATAACTGTCATTATTCTAGAATAATGATCAACAAAGAGAATGAAATACCTATCTCCATAGTAACTCTTTGTCCTCATGGGTCAACATAGATCAGTATGAACTAATTCTAGAATTGCATTAGATGTATGGGTTTTACTCTTGAAACTAGACTTTGCCATCTTACCTTTTTGACAATTCTTGCACATGATATGCTCGGGCTTTGTCATACATGATAAGCTTCTGACATTACTTTTATTGCTTATCTTTATCATGTTGTCAAAATTCACATGACACAATCTTTTGTGCCACAACCACATGTCTTCGTTTCTAGCCATTAAACAAGTGGTGTTAATGTCATCAAGATAGAAAAGGTTTCCTTTTGTCTGCTCACCAGTTCCGATCAACCTTCTTGATTCATTGAAGATATTTTCCTTCTTATTCTCAAATGCTACTCGGTGACCTATATTGTTCACCTATGAAACACTTAGTAGATTATAATTTAGTCCTTTTACCCAGTAAGTATTTTCACATTTGATCAGGTTATTCAACATTATGGTTCATTTACCTTCAACTGGACAAGGTGTGTCATTACCCATTCTTACTGAACCACCATTATAGTATTCAAAAGTTTCAAACTTTTGCTTATCACCGGTCACGTGGTGAGTGAAGCCACTATCTATGATCCATACATTATTCTTACTAACTTTAGATATGAGTGCAATTTATACATACCTTTCTTCTTCTTCGTCTGAATCATCCTTCATGGCTACAAATACCATCTCAATGTCTTCTTCAGATTTGGTGTCAATATCAACAGCTCTGCTCTCAGCTAGGTAACAAGCTTTCTTTCCTTTGTCCTTGTAGTCTTAGGTATCTCTTCTTTTAGATTGTCAGTTTCTTCGTTAATCTCTGTTATCACCTCTATCAAACTTCTTATCATATGTTCTATCATTACTTCTGTCATATTTTCTTCTATTTGGACATCTTGCAGCAAAGTGTCCAAACTCTTTACAATTAAAACATACAAGTGGTAATTTACCTTTGTATCTACCTTTGCCTCTCTCCAATCTTTTTTCCATTAGTGCTTCAATCTCATCAAGTCCTTGATCCTCATTATCATTGTCACTATCATTCCTAATAGTGTGTTTATGAATTGAATGACTTATTTTTAAAGAAGATTTGAATGCAGATTCTATAGATGGTAAGACAATATTATCAAAGTTATTCATTTAAAATGAAATCAGTCTACCAATTAGACTATCTAGAGCAACTGTATTGTTTGCAAATGCTCTCATTTCTTGAATAGCATAAACTCTAATAGCATATACATGCAATAAGGTTCTTAAGATTTTACTTACCACTGTCTCCTATTCAAGTACACCTCCAAATCCTCGGATAGCATTGACTACCTCTTTAATTTTGCAGCTATACTGAGTGATATTTTCTCCTTCTTTCATCCTTAGGTCATCAAACCTCCCTCTTAGGCTTTCTCCCTTGGCTCTTAGTACATTATCATCTCCTCCATATACCAACTTCAACTTATCCCACATTTGCTTTGCAGAGGTGCAGGTTTTTACATCTTCAAACTCAACATCAGAGAGTGATGAGGCAAGTTCTATCATCATGCAATTATGCTCATGCTTTTCTCTTAATTTCTCAAGAGTATGAGGTCCTTTAGGAAACACATATTCGGTATCAAGGTTTTGAGTAACATAATTACCAATACCTGATAGGTGGAGTCTTATTCCGCTTTGCCATAATGTAAAGTTGTCTTTATTCAACTTGGGCACATCTCGTTTGTTCATCTTGTGATCTTTTGCTTGAGCTGTTAAACTCCTTTTCTAAGCACACAAGCTATGATACCAATTTTTAGTAATAATTGAGAGGGGGGGGTGAATCAGTGGCCTAAATTTTTTTCCAATTAATCAACCCAAAAACTTAGTACCACAATATAAACCCTCTAGTTATCTTCAGCCTATAAGATGAATGCCTTCAAATATACTTATTAAATAACTACTGCTCTGAGTGCTTTGTTAAACCTTATTTTCTATGTTTACTGAATAACAGTCTTTCAACTTACCAAATGACAGTAAATAGCTTAGTGTATACTGATCAATCCAGATTAGTTATGTGTAATGCAAAACACTAAATTAATGACTCATAAACACATTGAAACATGGATTTTTAACGTGGAAACCCTGTTAAGGGAAAAAACACTTTGGGACCGGTAACCCAAAATTTTCACTCTTCTAAAGTGGGCTCGGTGAAGAGACAACCCTGTTAAAGGTTACAAACACACTGCTAGGTGTGACCTTGTTAGAGGATTTAAAAGATTAGTTTGTCACTTGATACCGGGCATCTCTACGCTACCTTCTATGACCAAACCATGGTTTGTCAAATGGTATCTGGCATCTCATGCTATCTTCATGATAAAAAATTTTGATACTCCTTGGGATGTATCTCAATATAGAAAGGATCTTTAAATCTTGCTTGGTTAAGAGACTTTCTGAATCAATGGTTAAACTGAAATAGTATGATTTGTTCACATATACAACTTATACTTGGTGATTTGTAGATCTATTATAGGCTCATTAAATCATTCTAATAAATATATCTTTTCAATACCTTTGCTCCACTTTTGTTTCTGCTCGATGATGCTATGCTCTATTGCTCGGTGTGTGCAGAAATTTTTAGCTCTTTCCTCAGCTTGATTGATCAGGACTGTATGAAGTTGTTCTTCATCATTTTTTCTCTAGCATCTTCTTTTTCATTCACTCCCCTTAATTCGTAATGAATTAAGTTGTCTCTTTATAGACATGATATCACCATTTCTAGGTTATTGATTTTCTTGTTCTTGGCGTGATCCATGATCCACAATTTTAGCCAATCCCAATTTAAAGCATAACTCCTCTTCTATCTCGTCGAAATCTTCTTTCCAACTGGACAAAACAACTTTAAATCCTTTACTTATCTCTGGCTTTATCTTGTCAATGAAAACAATGATAACTACCAGTTAAGTCTATATTTAGCTCTGCCAGCTAGATATTTTGTCATTTCTAAACTCTAGGTAATGTTGGTGTTTTAAATCTTTGATAGCTTTGGTCAACACTTTAGTTCTCCTCGGTTTTCTCCGTCGGGGTTGTCTTTTCATTGGGGTTGTTTGTCCTTCGGGCTTCACTACAAAGTTCTGCTCGTCGGTTAACACTGTAATTCAGGCCATCGGTAATGCTTGTGATTATGCTCTTTGGTAATGCTCATCAGTTTCTTTGCTCAGGCATCACTGTGACTTAAATTTATGTGATCTCTGTTTGTCGGGTTCCACTAGCCGTTGGTGTTTGAAGTCACTTAGTGAATTCTTGTCTTTTATGCATTACTGAAAGCATAATCTTTCTCTCTGATTCTTTGAAGTCTTTGACACTTTGATTATAACCGATTAGATTATATCAAGTTAACATCAATGACAATACAATCCATTAATTGATTTAATGTCTTGCATTATCTTTCTGCATTTCGGTGATCAACTTAACATCTTCAAACATTCAATGAGTTACATGTCATCACTATAATGTTGAAAAAATTGACTTTCGACAGTTAGTTTTCCATCTTTGTCTCACAGACTCTCTTTTATAAATACAAGAGGGCTCATTGTAAATAAACATATTTATGCATTGCAAGTAAACTCTGCCAATTTTTTAGTTGGAGGAACTTGTTATATTATTGTTGTTTTCGTACATCACAATAGTGGTATTATCTTGGATTTATTGAGGAAAGTGTATGAATTGTTTGTGCTATTATAAAAAAAAATTTAACACAATTTCATAAAAACTTTGTGCTATATTTTTCAATTTGAGTTACGTAGAAGTGAATGCATAGTCTTTGAGTTGTGATTCTTTGTGATATTAGAAATTAGAAAATAAATTTTTATGTAGTAAGTCTTTGTGCTAAACATATTGATGCTTCATCCCTTAAATAATTTTAGGATTTTGTATGAGAATTTGAGATTATGTCCAATCCTTAGTTAATAGTCTACCGATACACTTAAAAATTAATCTTTTGACTAATTTTAAGATTATTGGCATTATTGCTCTAACTAGTGCTTAAAAGTGAAGTTGTCGAAGGTCTCACGTTTGTAGAGTGCATATCCATGAAAGTGGAAATCCTAGCTGAAGAAAGAGGAAGTGATACGTGCAACACCCAATCATAGACTAGTTTGAAATTCTTGTTAAGTTTTAGTTGATTTAGAAACAACAAGAAGGGTGCCTCCCCTAATGATGTGGACAAAAGTCTTGTTGCTGCTACAGAACCCGCTTGGCTCTTCTCTTAGATCTTTCTCCTAGATCTCTTAGGGTGTTCACAACCCTAAACTGAGGTAAGTCACTCTCAACTTTACCTCCTCTTCAAGACTCAGTCCCCATCGAAATGCTTTTCATCTTCTTCTTGCTGAACCTACACAAATAGATTCA
>MU227995.1:1566077-1577468 GCA_018584345.1 Thuja plicata | reverse complement strand
GCCTATGTTTTTTCAAGTGTACCATCACAAAGTCTCCAATCTAAAATTGAACATCCCTCTTTGTTGCATCCACCTTTTGCTTTACCTTTTCAGCATTTTCAATCAAGTTCTTTCTCACACTTTCATGTACTTCCCTCATTGAATGAGAAAAGTCCTCAGCATATACACTACCATGCATTCCTTCCTTCAATTCTCTAAGCTCAAAAATCCCTCTCAGGTGAAAGCCATAAACTATTTCAAAAGGACTCTTACCCGTTGATCTGTTCACTGTATCATTGTATGCATATTCAACTTGTCCAATGAGTTGGTCCCATGCTTGACCATACTCCTTTGTGAGGCATCTCAACAAGTTACCAAGACTTCTATTGACCACCTCTATTTGGCCATCTGTCTGTGGATGGTAGGCAGATCCAAAAGACAAGTTAGTGTTGAGCTTTTGCCATAAGGTCTTCCAAAAATGGCTCATGAATTTGCTGTCTCTATCTGAAACAATACTAAGTGGGAGTCCATGTATCCTCACCACTCCACTAAAAAATATCTGAGCAATGTTACAAGCATCATGAATAGTCTTGCAAGGTATAAAATGTGCCATCTTACTAAATCTATCCACTACAACAAAAATACTGTCATCTCCCTGCCTTGTTCTTGGCAAACCAACTACAAAATCCATGCTTATGCATTCCCATGGTCTGGTTGGGATTGGAAGTGGTTGATAAAGACCTGCATTAGAAGATGTGCCCTTTGCTTTTTGACACACTACACAACTCTCAACATACTATCTAACGTCTTTATTCATTCTAGGCCAAAAATAGAACCTAGTGACTAGCTCTTGAGTCTTACCGACCCAAAATGACCACTAAGTGCTCCATTATGTTTTTCCTGAATCAAATTCTCTCTCATAGACCCTTTAGGGACACAAATTTGATCTTCTTTAAACAATAACTCATTCTGCAAAGTATATTCAGAAAACTCACCATGAAAGTTGTTTTTAAACTCTTTGCATACCTTGTAGATTTGGGCAAAATCTTCATCTTCAGCATATAGGTCTTTAAAGCTATCAATACCTATGCTTTGTAGCTAAACTTCTTGGACTATGAGCAGCCTTCTACTCAATGCATCAACAACCTTATTCTGTACTCCCTTTTTATGCTTGATATTGAAAGTGTAAGCTTGTAGACACTCCACCCACTTCATGTGTTTGCTGCTAAGTTTGTCTTGAGAGTTAAGGAAGCTGAGAGCTTGGTTATCAGTATATACTATGAAATCTTTTGGCAGAAATTAGTTCCTCCACTTCTTGAGTGATTGGACTAGAGCATACAACTCTAAGTCATAAGAAAAGTACTTCTTCTTTGCATCATTTAGCTTCTCACTATGGAAAGCTACCGGTCTTCCTTCTTGGCTTATGACAACCCCAATGGCACATTACTTGCATCACATTCTACTGTAAAAATCTTATCAAAGCTTGGAAGAACTAGAGTAGGCAATTCTGCTATTTTCTCCTTGAGTGTTTCAAACCCTTTGTCAGCTTGTGGTGTCCATTGAAACTTTGTCTTCATCCCACCTTTGATGGTGTCTAACATAGGCGCACAAATTCCACTAAAATTTCTAATGAACTTTCTGTAATACTGAGCTAAACCATGGAAACTTCTCACCTTAGTGGCAGCCTTGGGAGTAGGCCAACTTAGAATGACATCCACCTTTTCTTGGTCATTTTTAGGTTACCCCGTGACAAAACAAAACCGAGATACACCAGCTCCTGCTTCATGAAGTCACACTTCTCCAAGTTGATCATTAGATTTTCATCATGCAATTTCTTGAAAACAAATTTCAAATGCCTAATATGCTCCTCCTTAGTTTTTTTGAAAACTAAAATGTCATCTAGGTAGACAACAACAAATTTACCAATGCATTCTACCAATACCTCGTTCATCAACCTCATAAAAGTTGAGGGAGCATTAGACAAACCAAATGGAATTACAAGCCATTCATACAAACCTTCTATAGTTTTGAAGGCTGTCTTCCATTCATCTCCTTCATTAATTCTGATTTGGTGGTAACCACTCTTGAGATCAATCTTGTTGAAGTACTTTGCCTCCCCTAAACAATCCATTAGGTCTTGAATTTTGGGTATTGGAAACCTATACCTAATGGTTATTCTATTTATGGCTCTAGAATCAGTACAAAGTCTCCAAGCTCCTCCTTTCTTAGGTGCTAAAATAGTAGGGACTGCGCATGGCCTTATGCTCTTTCTAATTAGGCCTTGGTCTAATAACCCTCTGATTTGCTTGGCTATTTCCTTATTCTGTTAAGGGGCTATTTTGTAGGCAGCTTTGTTGGGTAAGGTAGCTCCTGGTATGAAGTCAATCTTGTGGCTAACAAGTCTCTTAGGAGGTAGGGGAGTGGGCTAGCCATCATTCACAATATCCTTATACTCTTCAAGTATTTCTTTTAACCCCTTTGGTATCTTTGATTTCTTGACAACAACTTCATCTTTTGGCTTCAATACTAAAGCAAAACCAATTCCTTCTCCTTCTTTTAGAGTCTTCAAGAACTCCTTCTCACCAACCATGAGAACACTTAGACTTGATGTTTTCACCTCTGCTTCTTCTATTATTGACTAAATTTTGAAAGTCACTCCATCTTTCTTGAATGAGTATGCATTCTTGGTTCCATCGTGCATGGCTTGGCTATCAAATTGCCACGGCCTTCCAAGTAGAAGGTGGCATGCATCCATGGGAAGAATGTCACATAGAAATCTATCTTTATACTTGCCAATGGTGAATTCTACCCATGCTTATTCTCCTACAAACACATGCTGTCCTTTGTTGAGCCACGTAACCTTGTATGGATTGTCATGTGGAATCCTTTTCAAATTTAACTTGGTGGTTGCTTCTTCACTAATGATATTATCAGTTGAGCCTGAATCAATTATGACTCTACACACCTTTCCTATAATCTTGCACTTCACTCTAAAGAGTGCTCTCCTTTGGCTTGATTCTTCTTTGCTTGGCTCTCTGATTAAGGTCCTCCTTATCATGAGGTTATCACCTTCTTCTGATTCTAATGGTACCTCAGATGGCTTGCTGTTGCAACTTGATTCTTCTTGGATATAGTTAACTCTTTTCACACCTCCTTGAGAAGTAGAACCTTTTTTAGGACACCGATATGCAGGATGTCCAAATTGCTGACAGTTGTAGCACTTCATTGAAGAGAAGTAAGATCCTCTTCCTTGGTTATTAGCTCTTCCTCTTGAACTACTATATGAAACTCTTCCACGGTTATAAACACCTCTTGTGTTACTGAATTCTCCTTGATTCTCAGTGAGTTTGGACTCACTCTGATTTCTTCCTCCATATCCTCCTCTATGACCTCTGTTGTTTCTTCCTCTTCCTCTGCTATTTGAATCTTGCTTCTTCTTGAAATTTTCCTCCACTTTGAGGGCTAGCTGGTTACATTGGTGTACAGTCTTGGGGTTTAAGAGACTAATTTCCTCTTGGATACTCCACTTGAAACCATTCAAGTACCTAGCCACTTTCAGGCTTTCTTCTTCCATCACATGCGACCTTAAGCATAGTTTGTGAAATTTTTTGGTGTAGGAATTGACTTCTAAATATTTTTGTCTCAGATTCTGTCTCTTTTTGTGCAACTGCACTTCATAATCATCAGGAAGGTAAGTTTCCTTCATCTTGGCCACCATACCTTTCCAACTGGTTATGGGGTTCTTTCCTTCTTTTGCCCTCTCATCTTGGACAAACTTCCACCAAGTGAGAGCAGTTCCTCTCAACCTTGTCTTGGCTATTCTTACTTTCTGAGCTTTGGTCACATTATCATAGTCAAAGTGATTTTCAAGACCTTCTATCCATTCCATGATTAATTTTGGTTCCATCTTGCCACTAAATAGAGGCACACATTCTAAGGACTTACCACTCATTGTCTTCAATGCTTTCAAGAATGGCTCTTCTTGAAGCATAGGGTCTGGCTCTGGAATAATGTCTTCCTCTGCCACTACTTTACCCTTTCCATCAGCTTCTCTCATCTATTCACTGACTGCTACAGTCCTAAGCTACACTTCTTCCAACTTAGTCACCATTTTGGCTAACCATTCCTTTAGGAGTCTATTCTCCTCCTTTTGCTCTTCCACATCTTTTGTGAGTTCCGCATTGGTCACCATCTTGGATGAGTTGACAGAAGTTTCTATAGATAACATCCAAACAAGACACACCCAAATATTTTAGGGCTCTGACACCAATCTGATGTGGATAGAAGTCTTGTTGCTGCTACAGAACCCGCTTGGCTCTACTCTAAGATCTTTCTCCTAGATCTCTTAGGGTGTTCACAACCCTAAACTGAGGTAAGTCACTCTCAACTTTACCTCCTCTTCAAGACTCAGTCCCCATTGAAATGCTTTTCATCTTCTTCTTGCTGAACCTACACAAATAGATTCATTCTACCCACTTATTCAATGTTTTCTGAACATTATTTTCATTCTCTTCCCTAGCCGAACTATCACCAAGCTCGCCTAGGGTAAGATCTCCAGGATCTTTTCTGTTGCTTCTCCTACAAAAAACAAAAAGGAAACTATGTACAAGGGCTCCTCTCGAGTTCCATCCCAACACATGACTCTCACCATGGATTCAAGAATCTCGAGGGGCCATTACTGTTTACAACCCAGAACGGGTGAAGAACTAAAAACATACAAACTAGAAAATAAAGTAACTAATCTACTTGCATGCAAAATGAACAAAGAAGTTTGATATCCACTAAACACACTATCTGCAACTTCTCATTACTGGAAACAAAACAAAACAGTACAATAATCTGCAACTATGTGATTTCCTGTAGCTTTTCTTCTTTTTCAATCTCTACTCTCTCTTCTAGATCTCTCAAGTGAAGGCTTGGGATGTTATTAATAACCATCCTCTCATTGTAACGACCCTAACTACCCACATATTTGCAAGCATCTCTTTAGGAATTGTTACAACTGACCATACTGTCCATAAAAGACAAGATTTGCTTTTCATGAGCCGTTACAACTGACTTTACCGAGCAACAGTAACGTAAAACTGACCACCAGTCTAAAATAACCGATAGTGTTAACACTGACATAGTGTTAACCGACACAGTGTTAACTGACACAGTGTTAACCGACAGTGTTAACCAAAAATTAGGAAATCAACTAAGAAACCTAGCTATACATGGATTGACCTAGTCATATCCATCTTAAGGAAAAAAAATGACCTTCTAAGGTCCACACAAACTCTCCTGACTTGGCTAGAGTCAAAACATGCCAGAAATAAAGAGCTAAGGGTTTGAGCTAGGTGTACTCCTGCACCACCTAAGTTGAGAGGAGAGATTATACCTCACTTACTATATCTAAACACTCAATTTTGTAAGTAGTGTGTCTACGTCTACTTACAAAATATTTAGCCAACACAATTGACCCCTCTATTAAAGACATGTAGGAGTGGGTGCACAAAAAGATTGAAAAGAAACACATCAAATGGAAGACTCATATTATCTCTTAGCAGGGAGAGCCCAGATTATTCAAATGGTGCTTTCCTCACACACACTTTATTACCCATCTGTATGAATTTGTCATTAATATCAGATTAATAAACTTGAAAGAATACTTAAAGACTTTTTATGGTTAGATGGTTTGGGCAATAAAAAGAGACACCATGTCTCTTGGGACTCGTGGTCTACTCTAAATGAGTTTAGAGGGTTGGAAATTAAAGACTTGAAATCTAAGGGGATGGCTTTGGTTTCCAAATGGAGTTTCAAGGCTATTAATGGGGAGAAGCCTTGGAAGGTGTTAAATAGAAACAAAATCAGTTTGTCTAGAGCAAAAAAGGACAAGAATTGAAATTTTAAATTTTTTGACATGTTTGAAAGATGTGAAACTAGAACCTTTGGCTCTGTGATCTTTGCCACATTGTGGAAAGCCAGGGTGAGGGTCACAGATTTATTTCCTAGAAGGGATTTTGTATGTTCCTCTCCTATATAAATAATCCTGGACAAATCTTTATGGTGGGGTGTCTTTCTTAATGATAAACCTCTTGCCCTTACACAATCTTGATCAAGTTTTGGAAGCGTGTTGAAAAGGTAAAAAAGGTTTGGTTGTTCTTGATTTAAATCGATGTGTGATGAATCTTATGGCCAACCTAAGTTTTTTAGTGAGTGTTCTGATTGGTAACACGTTTTAGGGTTTAAGGATTGAGCAATAAAGATTGTAATAAGGGTTTTAGGGTTTAAGAATTTTGCAAAAAATCTAGATAAGGGGAAACATAGAAAATTGGAAGCATTATGGATTGGACCATATGTGATCATAAGTAAAGGAGGAGAAGACTCATATTTCTTGTAGAATATTTCAGGAGAAACACAAGATTTGCTAGTGCATGGACAATTCTTGAAACACTTCATTTCTTAGAAAATGAGATTTCTTTTCCATGCATAGTAGATTAGGTTTCTTTTCATTTTCCACCTCTTTGCTTTCAAATTCATTCTAATTTCTCATTTGGTCTACATCCCAGAGATTTCCCTCTAGATTCTTGCTATGCCCACAAGGGGCATACATCCCTAGAAAGAGCCACTATTAACACCCTAAATTTTGGCAAAAACTTGATATGTCCATTCAATTTCAACACTTACATGTACATTTGCAAATTCCTCCTAAGTAGCCTAGTATGAGGGTGTATATATTTCAAACCCCTAATTTCATATATTTAAGTCCACACGTCCATTTCTATTTTCCCATAGTCAGATTTGTTGCATGACTCATAAAGTAGGAACAAACTTATTGAAAAGGCATTAAGATTACATCCACTCGGGTAGTCGATTTATTTATCTAACTTCAGAACTAAACATCAATAATTATATAAGATCAAGTTTTCCTTCGACTACCTGACTGTCAAATTAAGAAGCATCAAATAGTTTTGAAGTCCGACATAGATTCAGATAGTTGAGCTTCTATTCAAACTCTCAAACTGGATGAAAGTGGTTCAAAAGTTTCAATATCCTACCGACTACCCGACATCATGCATTTTGGCAAGTTGGGCCTCTTTTTGACCTTCCAAACTGGATAATAGTTGTTCAAAGGTTTTAGCTTTTCCCCTACTACCCAACATCATACATTATCAACAATTTGGGCTTCTTTTCAAACTTCCAAACTGATGGGAATTTTTCAAAGGTTATAATGTTTCCTCGACTACCTAAAACCATACATTATTGGCAAGTCAAAATTATTTCCAAACTCACAAACAAAATGGAAATGTATGATATTTAGTGTTTTTCCTTGTCTACCTAACTTATTGCATTGTTAGTGTTAAGTTTTAGGATCACTACAAGTGTAATAGCATTGCGTATGATGTCTGTGTTTTTCAAATGCAACAATCTCTCTTTCATTTATATTGAGAATGAGGCTAGGAGAGACATGTCCCTTCATGGGAAATGTCTATCATTATTATGAGATTAATATTTATATCTTTAATAGTTTATTCTCATAGTATTTATCTGACAAAAAATACAAAACATCAACACTCCCTCTTAGCTAGGGAGGATAAACACATGATATAATATTACTTCAACGTAATATCAAGAATGACATGTTTTAAGAATATCCTTGATCAAAATATATTCACCATTAGATATCATCTCATGATATCAGGAATAATGGCCTCAGAACATCAAGTCACATGATATTCACCAAGTACTCTGAGTATTGGCCTCAAAATATCAAGTCGCATGATATTCACCAAATACTAAAAAATGTTCATAAGGTATGCACACACGTATCCTCAATAATAATTACCATAGAAATATTATATTCATGGTCTGTTTAAGGAAATTAATCCACCATGCAAGATATAATCTATCATGATATGCTTATACATCATAAGAAATCCATCATAATAGAAGATTAAGTTATTGTAAGATCATCACCTTCCAATAAATTTAACAAATACATGTGATAATCATTTTGAAGTCATCACTTCCTCAAGATGTACGCAGGGGGAAAGCCCATTAAAAATATGGAGTCACACACATGACATTCACCATGCCTCAACACAAAGGGTGGAAACAAGGGATTTCACCTCGAACTTCTCTCACAAAGAAGAAATCATTGAGAAGATATCAATCTGTTGATCGTTTCATCCAAGATTGCTTAAGATAAACTGTCGGACTCCCTTTGAATCTGATATCAATCTTCTGAGATCCTCGTCCAAAGTTACCTATGAAGTGTCAGACTCCCTCTGAATCTGATATCAATCTTCTTTCCCTGCAAGAGCATCCCTAGAAAATATTAAGGAAAATAGCTCTTATAGTACATATAGAAATACAAATAGTAGAGAGACTACAATGAGTAGATAAAGTAATACTCAAGGATAATAAATACTTATCTGCACATCAACTTCCTTGATACAAGTTGCTCCAATGAGGGTCTATATGCAACAAATTAGAAAATGTCTATAAGGATTGAGTTTTCCAAAGACCCTTGCCCACACCTATCTCTCCTCCTAACACCCTATTGACTTTATGTTCCCTCACATTAAAAATTACTTTAACTTTCACTATCTAACACTTTGACAGTCCACTCATATCTCTGCAACTTAAAAAAAACTACCCTTGACTTAGGGCCCAAAATATCTACCAACCCCTACCAAACTCTTCAAGAACTCCTTTGAATTCTTAACCCTCTGCTACAATTCAATTGACCTTATTCTTTGCACTTGGTGTAGACAAAATTCTGTAACACAACTTCACTCACTGGATTTCACATAGACCCGTACACAGTCGGTCGTAACTTTTAAACCTGACACTTTGTCTCCAATCGCTCCAATGAGATTCTTTGCAATTTCTTTATCACCAACATATCCAAAATGCAGCAAAATCCACTAGTGTATTTGTGAGACATGGTCCTCGTATTGAGACTATATTTTCTGAGGCAGTCACACATTCACCATCAACAAACTACTCTCTTCCTCCATTAAAAATTGATTAATATCCCTTTAATTACTTTCTTACATTTGCAGCCTAGCTCTTGTTGGAACTCTAAAATTTGGATAAATTTGGAATGACTAAGTTGAAATTTTTTCTAAGGCAAAAGTCAGTGCCCTAAAAACTTGTGGATAAGGCTTACTTTGCGTGCAAGTAAAAAGAGACCTGGAGATTTTCATGATAAACCACATGGGGAATGTGTTCATCACTTATCCTGGAGTAATTTTAATGGGTTGAAACTTTCAGAAGTAAGATTGATTTTATTTTTGAGACAAATGTTTGCAGGTGTTGACCCAAATTTGCACTTGTACACATTTTTCAGTTTTTACTAAGTGACCTACTTTAGAGGTATGCATTTTAGGCCCAATTGAACTACCTGGTATAAAATTTCTCTGAGATATTTTAGGCATGAAATTTAATCTCCATGTCCATTTCTAGATCCCTGTGAGTTCATGTGATAAGTTTTCCAAAGCCATGCTATTTACAATTTATTCTGATTTTCTGAGTGTGAAATGCAGAATTACAGAATACCCTACTTTGAGGTCTTACAATTTGTACCCAGTTGAATGTCACATGGAATTAAGCATTCTCCTATATTTTAGGCATGGAAATGTTCCTTCATGAAGATTATCAGACCATAACCAATTCATTTGGTCGGTTTGCTCAGCGAATTCCAAATCAGATTTATGCAGTTTCACTAAGCTTGAATTCAGAAAGTTGGTAAGAGGTTGACTTTGAGAAGCAACGTTGGTTAACTTGTTGACCATACAAACAAGAAAATGGAAGGTTGTTTGAATTCTATGTGAAAGTGAATCATTTCTCATACTTTCAGACTTTAAGGGGTTCATTTGATGGTTTTGTGATGTCAGATCCAAACGAGATTTATTCAGATTTACAATCTGCAAAGCAATGTTTCTCTCTGATGGATCAATTTTGAAGGTTAACATTTTGGTGCTAGATGAAAATTACAATAAGTGAGTTGAATCCTTATACTCCTTGTATCTGAATATATTATTAGGATAACTGACCGAGTCTCAGCAGATGATTTGATATTTTTCAAGAGCAAATCCAAAAGCAATTTATGCAGATTGCTAGTGTTGACATAGTTGAGTTTACTGAACAGTCACTTTCAGAAAATTGTAACTTCATATTAGATGGTTTTTTAGAACTAAGAATTTACCTTGTAACAATAGATGGAAATTGTTTCTTCAAGGCCATGGTAGATCAACTGGAAGATAATGAAGAAGAGCATGCAAAGTATCGTCATATGGTGGCAGAATACATCATGAAAAATCGTGAAAGCTATGAACCTTTGTTGAAGATGATGTACCTTTTGAAAATTACTGTGAGAGTTTGCAAGAAGATGGAACATGGGCTGGTCATATGGAGCTCCAAGTAGCATCCTCGGTAACTGAGAGAAATATTTGTATTCACTGGCTTATGTCACCCAGATGGAACATACACAATTTTGATAGACTAGATACCCATACCCTCCATTTATCATATCATGATGGGTTCTCAGGATTTGATTTAATATTTTTCTAAGTTATATTTGGGCAAGGTTTGCATGTGTTTTGACATGTCCAGTCGCAGAAAAAATAAAATGACTCATTGTTCACGTTGTCTGATTCTATGGAATAAGTATGGAGGTATGTACTTGTTTGAAGTTGTCTGGATATTGAGGCCTGGTGCTTACTGGGTTTTATTTTGACCTCCTATACACTGGAAGAAGCATCTTAAGGGATGGAATCAGACACCTAAGGACTTGAAGCAAGAACAAAATAAAATTTAGGAGTTTGCCAATAGTTTATGTTGGAAAAAGATTGTTTAAAAGAATGACCTTACGATTTGGCAAAAGCCATCAAATCACATGAACTGTGTGAACACACACAAAATCTTCAAGTTTCCCAGTTTCTGCCAAGATGACACTCCAGATGCTTCTTGGTATAAGAAGATTGAAACTTGCATAAGTCCCCTTTCACAGGTGAATGAAAATCAAGATAGTGTTGGAGGGGTTCTAGAAAAGTGGCCACTATGTTTAACAACCACCCCACCTTGAATAAGTTGTGGAAGTATGATAGGAATCACAAATGAAAATTTTAGCCAAGATACACAGCTTTGGAAGGACCGTGTCACAAGATATAAAAATTAATTGGTCCACTTGCCAATGGGAGTTATCGCGACATAATGATGTACACACAAAATAGTGCACTTCTATGAATACTTACATGCAAGGAAACTCAAGAATGAGCCCTCACAAATCGATCCATAGCTCTCTATGCATGGAGTTGCAAGATTTGTAAAAATTGCTCTCAGCTAGAGCTATAAACTCATGACCTTGCCAATAAACCATACAACGAGAGATTCAATGAAGACAAGGGCAAGAATGCCAATATC
>MU227995.1:1506206-1530500 GCA_018584345.1 Thuja plicata | reverse complement strand
TCTCCCTTTGGCATTGATGGAAACACACTACATTATCACACTATATTATTACTAATACAATATGAAATATATCAGTTGTAGTTCATCAATCTACCAATCTTATTGTTCTATAACCAATACAAATGTCCGACTCTCGGTAAGCTCATATAGCTTAGATTTGTTTCTTGCAGAGTGCTTTCTTTAATCTTCAATCCCTTCACTGGATAGATGTAGCAACTTCTGATTCTTTCTCTGATGTTGTCTCTCCCTTTGACTGTTCCTCTCCTTGATCATCTCTTTTTCCTTTGACAACAATAAGTCATCTCTCCCTATGATACTTCTCTCCCTTATAGTTTGCATCTCTTCCTTAGGATATCGTCTCTCCCTTTGATGGATATTTCATATGTATATACAATCTCTCTCCTTTGGATCTTCTCAGGATACTCTGTCCCTTTGAATTCTTAGGAACTTCTCTCCCTTTGAAAACAATGCCAAAGTAAACATTGATCTCGCCAAAGTAATATCCTTTCACCTTTTTATAATATACTCCTTGAATTTCCTTATCCATCAGCAATATAACATGACTCTGGTTTTCAGTGCAGATATGTATCTTGCTATGTACTGATGTGTCTTTGTAGTTCATCTCTTTGCTTGCATCAACATGAATGATATTCTAATTGTGTGTAGGCTGATGCAACCTCCTAGTCAGCTTACTAACCAATAGACAAGGCTTATACCCCTAGTCTATTTCTCAGGTACTCAAATGTATCTTTAGGCAATGGCTTTGTGAATATATTAGCTAATTGTTCCTTTGATTGAACATATTATAGTATCACCTCTTTCTCTTGCACTTGTTCTCTTAAGTAATGATACTTGATAGCAATATGCTTTGTCTTAGCATGCATGACTGGATTCTTAGAAATGTTAATTGCATTGGTGTTATCACAATAGATAATCACTGGTTCAAGCATCTTCATATGCATACCTTCCAATAACTGTTTGATCCATAGAATGTTAGAGCAGTTTGCAGCGACAGCCATATATTCTGCTTCAGCAGTAGACTGTGAGATGCATCCTTGCTTCTTACTGATGCATGTGACATTTCTGTCACCCATGAAGAAGGCTCCTCCAGTTGTTCTCTTTTAGTCATCTAAGTTTCCAGCCCAATCAACATCTGTATAGACTTTGCCTTCTCTTTTATACCATAAGCCATAGTCCTCAGTGATCTTTAGATATCTTAGAATTCGCTTGACAATAGTCATATGTGATTCTTTGGGATTAGCAGAGAATATTGCAACTATTCAAACTGCATGTGCTATATCTGGTCTGGTATGAAAAATATACATCAGTTTACCAATCATTGATCTATATAGAGTCTGATTTACCTCATTTGATTTGTCTTCTTTTTTCAGCTTACATCCGGTTTCCATAGGTGTTCCAACTAGCTTGGAATCTTCCATCTTGAATATCTTCAACACTTCCTTGATGTATCTGGATTATGTGATATATATGCCAACATCTTGTTGAAGAATCTGTAGACCAAGAAAGAACTTGATCTCCCCAAACATGGACATCTCAAACTCTTTTATCATTTCATTAGCAAAGGATTTACATAACATATCATTACCCCCAAATATGATATCATCAACAAATATTTTAGCAATCAAAATATTACCATCAATATCTTCTTTTAAGTACAAATTGCTATTTTTACTTGTTCTTACAAATTCAATGCTTATGAGATAGGAGTGAAGTATTTCATACCAGGCTCTAGGTGCTTGTTTAAATCCATACAAAGCTTTGTGTAGTCTACATACCATGTTCCTCCTGTTTGGATCAACAAACCCTTCTAGTTGTTCAATGTATACCTCTTCTTCTAGTATTCAATTTAGGAATGCATATTTGACATCCATCTGGTATACCTTGAATCCTTTGAATGTAGCCTAAGAAAGTAAGATTCTTACTCCTTCTAGTCTAGCAATAGGTGCAAAGGTTTCACCATAGTCAATACCTTATTCTTGTGCATACCCTTGCATACTAACCTTGCTTTGTTTCTTGTAACTTCTCTATTCTCATTCATCTTGTTTCTGAATATCCATTTGGTACCAATGACATTCTTGTCATCTGGTCTCGATACTAATGTCCATGTTCTATACTTCTTAATCTATTCTATTTCTTCATTCATGGAACTGACCCATTCTTCATTTTCAAGTGCAGTGTTAACAGATTTAGGCTCAAAATAAAAAATTAAACATCTAGTGTTCAGTGACTTACTTCTTGTTCTCATTCCAGTCTTCTTGTCTCCTATGATCTGATTCTATGGATGGTTTCTTCTGACATACTTGGAAAGTATCAGTTCAGCTCTTTGTTCATCATCTTGACCTTCATTCTGATCTCCATCACTAGGAACATCATTTTGAGAATTTTCCAGATTTTTGGTATTTGCAGCCCGATGCTCGGGTGCAATGTTCTATTGCTTGGGAGAAATACATTGTTTCTCGAGTAGAGTTTCAGGTTCTTCAGTGTAAACAAACCTATTGCAATCTTCTGGTTCTTTTCTACTTTCGTTATCATTTTTCTCTGCATATTTATCTATTCTGATATTTTCACTTTCAATAATTTAGTTAGAGGACTTGTTAAGACATTTATAAGCCTTGCTCTTGGTAGAATACCCCTAGAAAGATACCTTCATCACTTTTGGATTCAAGCATTCCATTTCTATCATCTTTCAAAATATAACATTGACTACCAAAGATTCTGAAGTAACTTACATTGGGTGTGTATCCATACCATAGCTTATACGGTGTCTTCTTGGTGTCTTCCTTCAATTGTACTCTGTTCAATGTGTAGACAATAGTACTGACAACTTCCCTCCAGAATGTTTTATATATATTTTTCTCTATCATCAGTGTTCTTGCACAATCAACAATGGATCTGTTTCTCCTTTCATCAATCCCATTTCGCTGTGGTGTTCTTTGCGCCTGGACACCTATCTTTTAATTCCATACTCATTAAAATAGTTAGTGAATTCATCAGAAAAAAATCTCATCCTTTATCTGATCTTAAGCATTTCAATTTCATACCACTTTGTTTTTGTACCATAGCTTTATACCATTTAAACATCTTGAATGGTTCTGATTTTTCTTTTAAGAACATAACTGTCATAATTTTAGAATAATCATCAACAAAGAGAATGAAATATCTATCACCATAGTAACTCTTTGTTCTCATGGGTCCACATAGACCAGTATGGACTAATTCTAGAGTAGCATTAGATGTATGGGCTTTTCTCTTGAAACTAAACTTTGTCATCTTACTTTTTTGACAATTCTTACACATGATATGCTTGGGCTTTGACATGCTCGGTAAGCCTCTTACTTTCTTTTTATTGCTTATCATAATCATGTTGTCAAAACTCACATGACATAATCTTTTATCCCATAACCATATGTCTTCATTTCTAGCCATTAAACAAGTGGTGTTTATGTCATCAAGATAGAATAGGTTACCTTTTGTCTGGTCACTATTTCCGATCAACCTTCCTAATTCATTAAAGATATTTGTCTTCTTATTCTCAAATGCTACTCGGTGACCTGTGTTATTCAGCTGTGAAACACTCAAAAGATTATAATTAAGTCCTTTTACCCAGTATGCATTTTCACATTTGATCAGGTTATTCAACATTATAGTTCCTTTACCTTCAACTGGACAAGGTGTGTCATTACCCATTCTTACCGATCAACCATTATAATACTCAAAAGTTTCAAACTTTTTTTTTATCACCGGTCATGTGGTGAGTGCAACCACTATCTATAATCCAGACATCATTCTTACTAACCTTAAATATGAGTGCAATCTCTACATACCTTTCTTCTTCATCCGAATCATCCTTCATGGCCACAAATACCATCTCAATGTCTTCATTAGATTCGGTGTCAGTATCTCCATCGTTGTTCTCAGCTAGGTAACAAGCTTTCTTCCCTTTGCCCTTGTAGTCTCGGGTATCTCTTCTGTCAGATTGTCGGTTGCTTCGGTAATCTCTGTTGTCACTTCTATCAAACTTCTTTTCATATGATCTGTCATTACTTCTATCATCTTTTCTTCTGTTAGGACATCTAGCAGCAAAATGTCCAATCTTTTTACAATTAAAACATACAAGTGGTAATTTATCTTTGTATCTACCTTTGCCTCTCTTCAATTTTCTAGCCATTAGTGCTTCAATCTCATCAAGATCTTGGTCATCACTATCACTTTCACTATCATTTCTCATAATGTGTTTATGACTTGACCTACTTATTTTCAAAGAAGATTTGAATGCATACTCGATAGATGGTAAGACACTGTTATCAAAGTTATTCATCTCACATGAAATCAGTCTACCAACCAAACTATCTAGAGTGACATTATTGTTTGCTACTACTCTTATTTCTTGTATAGCAGATACTCTAATAGCATCTATAGGCAGCAAGGTTCTTAGGATTTTACTTACCATTGTCTCTTCTTCAAGTATGCCTCCAACTCCTCGAATAACATTGACTACCTCTTTTATTTTGCAATTGTAGTGAGTGATATTTTCTCCTTCTCTCATTCTTAGGTCATCAAATTTACCTCTTAGTCTTTCCGCCTTTGCTCTTAGTACATTATCATCTCATCCATGTACTAGCTTCAATTTGTCCCACATTTTGCTTTGCAGAGGTGCAGGTTTTGACATCTTCAAATTCAACATCGGAGATTGAGGAAGCAAGTTCTATCATCATATAATTACGCTCATCGTTTTCTCTTAATTGCTCAAGTGTGTGAGGTCCTATAGGCAACACATATTAAGTATCCAAGTATTGAGTGACATCATTTCCAATACTTGATAGGTGGAGTCTTATCTTGCTTTTCCATGATGCAAAGTTGTCCTTGTTCAACTTGGGCACATCTCGTTTTCTCATCTTGTAATCTTTTGCTTGAGTTGTTAAAATCCCTTTCTAAGCACACAGGCTCTGATACCAATTGTTAGAATAACTGAGAGGGGGGGGGGGGGGGGGGGGGGGGGGGGGGGNGCGTGAGGGGGTGAATCAGTGGCCTAAAAAATATTCCAATAAATTAACCCAAAAACTTATTACATCAATTATAAGCCTCTAGTTATCTTCAGTCCTACAAGATGAATGCCTTGAAATAATCTCAACAAATAACTACTGCTTGGAGTTCACTGTTAAACCTTATTCTTACATTTTATTGATTAGCAGTCTTTCATTTACTAAAATGCACTAAATAACTTAGTGTATAACGATCAATCCAGATTAGTTATATGTAATGCAAAACACTAAAGTAATGACTCATAAACACATTGACACATGGATTTTTAACGTGGAAACCCTATTAAGAGAAAAACCACTTGGGACCGGTAACCCAAAATTTTCACTCTTTTGAAATGAGCTCGGTGAAGAGCCAACCCTGTTAAAGGTTACAAACATAGTGTTAGGTGTGACCTTGTTAGAGCATTTAAATAGAATAGTTTGTCACTTGATATCTGACATCTCTATGCTACCTTTTATGACTAAACCCAATGTAGTTTGTCACGTGGTATCTGGAATCTCATGCTATCTTCATGAACAAACCTTTTGATACTCGTTGGGATGTATCTCAATATAGAAAGGATTGTTAAGTCCTGCTAGGTTAAGAGACTTTATGATCCAATGGTTAAATTGAAACAGTAAATGATCTGTTCACATATGCAACTATACTTTGCAGTTTTTCAAATCTATTGTAAGCTCATAATACCTTTCTGCTCAATGTATCTCTTTAATACCTTTTCTCCACTTCTTTCTGCTCAGTGATGCTGTGCTTCTCTGTTGCTTGGTGTCCGCAGAATTAGCTCTGTTCTTCAGCTTGATTGATCGGGTCTGATTGAAGTCTTCCTTCATCAATTTCTCTTCAACATCATTTTTCTGTATTCACCCCTTAATTCACAATAAATTAGCTTGTCTCTTTATAGACATGATTTCACCATTTCTCAGTTCTTGAATTTCTTGTTCTTGGCGTGATCCACAGTTCTAGCCAATCTTTTTTTAAAGCTTTACTTTAGTTTTATCCTGTAGATTTCTCTTTGACAACTGGAATAAAATAGATTTAAATATTTTACTTATCTCTGGCTTTAACTTGTCGATAAAAAAATATTAACAACCAGTTAACTCCTTCTTTAGCTCTGTTCATCTAAGTCTTTTGTCGTTTCTAAACTTCATTTCTTTTTAGTGTTTAACTCTTTGTTAGCTTCGGTCAACACTTTAGTTCTCCTCGGGCATCTCCGTTGGGGTTGTCTGTCCCTCGGGCATCATTGTGAATTTCTTCTCATCGGTAATGCTTGTGATTTTTCTCGTCAGTAATGCTTGCTCGGGTTTCTTTCTCGGGTATCAATGTGACTTTCCTCTCAGGGTTCTCTGTCCGTTGGGGTGCACTGCCCATCAGTGTTTGTAGTCACTTAGTGAATACTGATCTTTTATGCATTACTGATAGCATAAAATTTATCTTTCTGGTTCTCTGAAGTCTTTGACACTTTGAATATAACCAATTAGATTATATAAAGTTGACATAAATGACAATACAATACATTAACTGATTTAATGTCGTGCATTAACTTTCTGTAGCTTGGTGATCATCAACTTAACATCTTCAAACATTTGAATCAGTTATAGTTCATCAACAAAATACCTTGAGCCATAATAAAATGGTATTGAATGCGATCCCAAATTCTAGAAGCTCTATTTAGCATACTTTCCATCAATAATTTGGTTTCCTGAATGTAAACGATATCAAGAGAATGAGAACCAACCAACTCTCAAATATCCTTTTATCTAGAGATGTTATTCAATCTCATTACATTCCATGAGAAAATGATGGTATTTAGAAGTAAGAGAAATGAGAATCAATGGTTTTAACTAACCTTGATTCCACTTGTTGGTGTTTGAAAATGATTTTATGCTTTGAAAGATACCAATATACCTATAGATAAATCTTAAAGAGTGGTTAATTCCATGTATGGGAAATCTGAGGTAATTGGACCAACTATAGGGACAAGACTTCCCTCTACACTTTTGGTTCTGCAAGACCAAGGTGGGTACACCTAATCCAGCTCAACATATAACACTTTACAACTTTCTCTGGATTTAGAACAACAAAAAATGATAATAAAATATTAAATAAAAACCACTCACTCACTAATTCTCAATTATCATGAAGAACATACAACAATAACCATGAAACTTAAAAGGATTTTGGAGTAATTTTATATTTGGAGAATATAGCTAAACCCAACTAAACATGTATCAATATAGAAAATACTAATCTCTGACCAGTGCCTTATCCATTGTGTAATATCCTTTATGAAAATGCAGAAATACAGAAACCAACTAATGTCAAAGATTCAAAGCCATAAATACAACCATCCCAAACCCGAACTTCTTATAAGATCCTAGAGTGCACACCAAAATGAATCTATGTTTTATCTAGAGCAGTATTTAGTTTGATCCTAGATCAAAATTCAGGAATCAAATCTCACTTCCCCTTACTGGTTAAAATAAGAGGCAGAGAAAAAAAGAAGAAAAGAAACCTTGGTCACTAGTGAAGTAGATACTGTAGCTCTACTTTTCCAAAGTTCCCAAAATCCTAAGAAGGCCAAAAGAATGTCTTGGATCATTACTGATTCCAATTTTGGGCACAACATACTAGAAATGGCCAAACCTGTTAAGGATATGGACATGGATGTGATCATGGAAACTGACTTCAGGAGCTCTCATGTTGATATGGGTCCCTCTAACTTGGAAAGTGAAGCATATCATGCCAACTTCCACATGAAAGCATTGACAAAAAGGGATAAGGATTTGAAAAAGAAGAATCATGAGATGCAAGTTCAATTAGCTCAAGTGCAACCTCTCAAGGAGTTCATGACTATAGTGTTGAACTCAGTTAGAGGAGAATCTTCTAGCTCCAACCAAGGCATCTTTTATGTGGAAATCATGGACCAATTTATGGGGAGTTTGGGAAAAATGTAAGCCTTAACCAAATGGGTGGAGGAGTTACAAAGTCAAGGTTTGGAATATCTAGGTACCCTCAGGGGTTTGTACATTGATATTAGAAACAAGAGTCAAGCACTGATTCGGGAATTACAACAAATGAGAGATGAGAAGAACAATACATATGTCCTAGTAAGGACAATTGAAAATTTATTGGAATAGAAACCAACAGTCTTGACAATTGAAAATATAGCTGATAATCCTAAGGAGATTGAATTTTCTTGGTTGTACTTAGTGGATTGAAATATTTCATTGTACAAATATTACACCAGTTATCTTAATAAGATCCTTGAACAACATTTCAAATATTTGATTGATATTAAGTGTGATTTCTGTGCCCTGGATGTATACTTAACTGATGATTTGGAGGATAAAGTTAAAGAATTTAGTGAAATTAAGAAACAATATGAAGAAATACTGTCTGAAGAAGTAGACAACATCCATGCGTATTGTACAAAAATCTTTGATAGATTTAGTAATTTGTGCTCCATCCTAAGGTCCCTTAAGGCTGATATTTCAGAAAGAGAGTTGTCTAAATGGAGAACTGGGCTGCAAGTAACCACCATCCTTGACCAAGACAGGATAATGACATATGTCAACATGTATCAAGAATATCATCAAAAGATTACAAGATTGGAAGCGGAAAAGAATACCTGTGAGGTCAGAGAGGTGAGCGTTCAAGGGTCGGAAGTGGAAGAGGCATAAACTCTTTTATGGGTTTATTTTATAAAAGATTGTTATTTTTAAAAGACTTTATTTTTATTGGTTTGAAAGACTTGACAAGTAATGGTTTTGGAGAACCGTTAGCAGTGATAGTTTAAATAGTAGGATGTTCATAAATTTAGGATCTTTTGGGTGAACTTTGATTGACTCTTAAGAGAAAAAATACTATGAGTTTTGTTTCTTAGTTTGATGTTTTTTTATTTGCTAAGAAGTTTTAATTCAAGTTGTCATACTGGACCTATGGATATTTGATCTTTGAATCAGAATGTGTGGATGCTTTCGCATGAAAGAATCTCAGTAAATGAAAGAGTTGAAGATTTTTATTTTTATATATTTTGGATGATTGGAGGTCTTATCTGTGAATGAGATATTAAAGAATGCTGTAGACATTGTTAGTATTTTTAAGTTTCTGCATCTGTGAATTTTCTACCTTATTAGCTTTCTAGTTACAAGTTTTCCTTTGATTGCTTTCTGGTTAAAAGTGATATTTAAATTAGAAGTTCATTCTTAAATCATATGAAGGTAGCTGCAACCTTTGAAAATAAGCAGAGAATCGGTTAATTGTAGTTTCCTTGAAATCAGTTCAACCATGTTTGTGTTTATCACCTCCGTGGATGTGAGAAAATAGAGCTAGGTGATAAATCTGTTAACCAACATTTTTTTGGCGACTCTAGTGGGGATACTGGATATTGATTGATCAGTCACACTATGAATGTTTGGTTTAGTATGTCCAAGGAATGAATCTTCCAAGTAATGTAGCTCATGTTGTCCAACCTAATATAAACTGTACTGTGAACAATTAAGAAGACATAATAGAAGCTCTTAGAATACTTGCTTGGAAAAAATGAAGATCTGATCATTATTTTCACAGAACAAGTGAAGTTTTAGATAAAGAAGAGGAAATAACATAAAATATTGCTAGGGCTCCAAGAAATAACTGAGTTCCTTTTGGAAGAAAATTGGCGACTCTGAGCTTTATCCAAATCTGTGACACTGGATTGTAAAACATTTACTAGGGGTGATAGAAAGAAAGGTTTGGTGGAACCAGATTTTGAATTCCTAGAAATAGTTAATTTCTTTGTTTTTCCTCTAAGAAGGAGAGTTAAGTCAGTTAGAAGACCCTCTTCTCCTCCCAAAGTCAGTAAGCCCTCCCCTGTTGGTCTGAACTTATCCTCTCAAGCCCTTATTTTGTCTAGCATTGCAGTACCCCTCCGGGTAAGCTTTCAAACACCTACCAACATGGATCAATCTCGTCTTGTCCCATGGGACAATGCTATAGGATCCTTGCCTTTCCTTGTAGGCATCGTAGTGCATGACCTACCTAGAGGTTCTGGAAAAATCATTCCCAAGTTTAATGGCGATGACAAAGTCTCTCCAAAAGAACACATAAATGCCTTCTTTGTTGCTTCCTCCATTTTAGCAGTTCAACACCAAGACGTTTCCATGAGGTTATTTGTAGAATCTTTTACTAGTCCTGCTATTGAGTGGTTTTATTCCTCACCCTATGGTTGTATCAATAATTGGGATGATCTAAGAACTCAGTTTAAAAATAGATTCAAAATAGATGAGGATGATTCAAGTCTGGTTACTCAGTTGGGATCAATGAAGAAAGAAATACATGAGTCTATGAGAGACTTTTGTAGCAAAATTTAATAAGATATGTCAGCAATTTCTGCAAATATGAGACTAGGACAAGAGTTGTTGAAGGCTATGTTCAAGAATAATTTTCCCCCTAACATTGCTTTCACCCTCAAAAGGGAAAGAGTCTCTAAACCGAGGTTAGCTCAAATTGCAACTATATCAATTAAAGACGATTTGATCTTTGCTAGAAAATGGAAAAAATAATTACAAACTGGCAAAGCTTCACCTACACATTCTACTGATCCTACAATCCAACGGCTAACTAATGATATTATTGCACTTAAAATGAAAATTCCTAAAGGTATACCCTAGGCTTATCTTGAATTTTCAAGATTAGGATTACAGACATCCGGGACCTGGGAGGATTCCACCTTTGCAACCTACTCAGAAACTTGCAATCGAAGGGCCTAGTTCTTCTAATAGGGGAAATTACTGTAACTTCCATGATATAAATGGACATGATGGTGTTGGTTTACTAAGAGGGGGGGGGGGGGGGAATAAAANGGGGGGGGGGGGGTGAATAAAAAAATAGTAATTCTTTAAACCTTAAAACTTAAACACTGATTCATCTCGGTAAGACAAACTTTAATATCAATCGAATCAACAATAACTACACTATATCAAGCAATAACTTAATTAATCAGTAGATGTCATGCACAATAAACATTCAACACATATGACACTAGTATTTAATGAGGAAGCCCAATTTGGGAAAAAACTCCGTGGGAATTGTCACCTGAAAATAAAAATACTCTTCTTAAGTACGCTCAGTTAAGAGCCAATCCTGTTAAAGATTACAATGCACATTGTCAAATGTGACCTTGTTAGGGGATTTGCCTAAGATATGTTAGGATCTTCACCCTATTAAGAGTGGCTTGGTTAAAGGGCTTTGAGCACTCTTTTAGAATGTCACCTTTCACAAGGATTTACAATAAGACTGTTAAGTCCACTCGGTTAAGATTCTTAGCAATGCTATTAGAAAAGGGAGTCAAACTTCCGTCTGGGTTTGATGTCTCCACAATATGGCCGAAAAATCCATTAGCAGGTCATAATACAACTGTGAACTCTCAATTTGATCTTGTTATATCCCAGATAATGTCTATTCCACTATCAACTCAAATAGTGACATTGCAAGCAACTTATGCACAAATGAATTCTTCAAATTAGGTTGGTTCATCTTCAACCCAAAATGTGACAAGTGCTCAAACAATTCTGGCAATAACCTCTGGTTTATCACAGGCAGCAATATCATTCCCTTTTATGTCAAGTGCTCAAACTACAACATAAACTACTCAAGTAAGTTGCAACCCACTTGCATCACAAACTATCCCCACTAGACTTGGATTTAGCTCATCACACCAAACAAGACCAATCTCTGTCGGTCCTAATTTCAGTCAACGTCCTCTAAGGGTTAAATCTTTGTTTCAACAAAGATGACAACAACTACAACAAAAAGAACTCAGAACTCAATATGTACCTCAAACACATACATCTAGAAATCAATATCAAATTCATGGATGGTCATATACTCCAACGCAACCGTTTCAAAGACAGAGTCTCATACCAGGTACTGGATCACAATCAAATGTTACAAATATCTCTCTGTCGCAAGCTGAATTGTTGACACAACAAGTGCAAAGACTGCAAAGCCAGTTCTTGAATTTCCAAAGTCAAGGGCAAACTAAGTCCTACACTGTAGAAGACTTATACCCTTATATTTTTGATCACTCGCTAAACATGCATCCGTTTCCTGCACACTTTGCAGTACCCAAATTTGACAAATACAAACGAAAGACCAATCCTGTGGATCACATTAGGGAGTTCTTTGTCAGTTGCATTGAGGTAGCACATAATGAAACATATCTTATGCGTTCATAAGATATGTTCATTATGAATGGTTTTCTCACCTACCTCATGGCGTTAAATCTTGGGGAGAATTAGCCGAACGATTAATTGCTCATTTCCATCACAACATAGAACGCAAGGTTAGCATTAAAGACCTCTAGGATATCAAACAAAAGGAAGGAGATTCCTTCTCTAAATTCTTGCAAAGATAGAGAAGTACAACTAACAAAATCCCATATGACGTTCTTGAACAAGATCTCATAGTCATGTTTGTTGATAACCTTGTCCGAGATATGGAATACACTACAGAACTGCAACTGGTTCCAGATTTCAAAAAATTGATTGAACGAGGCGTTCGATGTGAGGTTGACTTGCATATTAAGTTGATTTGTTAGTGTGATTATCATTAGATGCATTCTATTATTTGTAATTCTTGTGGTTTCTGTCATTGGAAATATATTGTTACATAGTTGAGACAAGAGGCACGAGAGGTCTTGGAAGAGATAAAATGGAAGATGAGATTAGAGAGATTTACAACAGTAGGACAATATCCTTTGGAGGTTGGAGATGTAGATGCTGACCATAAGTTTGAAAAAGAGTGTAAAGTGATGGATAACAGACTAGTGCTAGATGAGGAACCTTTTGAAAAGAAAGAGTTGCTTGAGAATCAGATTGAGAGGATTGAGCACTTGTATAATGCAATAGTGGAGGAAGTTGTAGTAGCGGTATAAACTGAAGAATTTGATGAAGAAAGAAGATTGGAGAACTTGGTTACAGTGGACCAGTAGTTCGTGGATGAAGGCAAAGAATGCGTTGCAGGAGAAAATGCCTCATAGGCTGAGGTAGCAGGAGAGGAAGATTTGTGGGTACAGTTATCAGTGATACAACAAGAGTGCTTAGATAAACTTGAAGGTGTGAAGATAGATGGGATAGTGAAAGACAAGGAAAATGTGATTATAATGGTCTATAGATGATAAAGATGAGCATGTTGGAGTGGCAGCGAAAGAGCATGAGGTAAATTATGATAAGATGGATAATATTCGGTGTAATATATCTTTGTTAAAGGTAGGAGAATATATAATGTTGCCTATGAAATTGGTTGGTTACATATAGAACATGTGGAGGATGTTATAGGTCATTGATGGAGGTAGTTGGTTTGCACTAGATCAGATTCCATGGAGAAGGGGAGGAGAGTAGAGAGTATGAGGAGAAGGTCGAATTGTGGTGGCCATGATTCCATGGGAAGGAAGATGAGGGGAGGACAAACTTGGAGAAAGAGGATGGAAAGAATCTCGGCCAAGTGCTGGAAGTGGTATAAGAAGTAACTATCTCCGTCTACATTAGTGACATAGTTTGTTGGAGGTTTTCATAACCTAAAAGGGTAGTCTTACTACCTAACTCCATTTGTGAGACATTTTCACAAATCTTTTCTACTCCGGGAGTCTGATACAGAAATATCCTAGGTGAATCATAATCATCAACAAAAATATATTTTTCCATTTATTTGTTTAGGCAAGCTTCGAAGCAGGACATGAACATCCTTCAATTTGTACCTGGCATCTTTTCTTTACAATTCAGTGAGCAATCAGTGGCATACCATCGTGGATGATGACGTGGACCTTATTGTCCACATACTGGCCTATCGTGTATGTTTTCAAATGCATGTTAGAGGCAGAAGCCAAACATTCCCAATTGTCTTGTAAACAGATCCTTTGACGGGATGCACAATCTGTAATAAGTTTGGGAATTTCTCTTCTTGCTATGCTGTGGAAATAGCAGTGTCCACATGGCCAACAAAAAAGTGGAAGTCTTTGAAGACAGATACAGATTGGAAAATGGATCATTGATGAAATTGTTAAGGCCAAAACTGAAAGAAGGGTTGTGAAAAAAAATGTAGAACAAGAATAATGTAATGAGGATCAATTTGAGGAGGGAGGGATTAGACTTGAAGAAACGCATAGAGGGAAGAGGAATCAGTGAGGGGAATGGGATGCAAGCATCCTCCCATAAGAAATGTTTTTGTGAGTCTGAGATAACACAAGTGAAGGAATGCATAAAAAGAGTGGTCTACAAAAGGAGAGGAGCGCACAAGGAGTAAGGGAAGCAAAACGTAACCCATGCACACAATAGAGAATAGAGTGTGTGCAGGGCCAACCTTATCCAGCACATTCTAAGCGTTGACTGCTTAGAGTGTTTTTTTAAAATTTTATGTGTTTGGAATTAAACTGGCTTAAACATATATCTATTGAGTCTATTCATTTCTTTAGATTGTTATGCATCTTTGGGAAGGCATTAGCATTGTTCATTTGCATTATAATTCAGTGTATACATTTAGAATTTATTTGCAAATCAACGCTTAAAATGTGCTGGTTAAGCCAACCGTGCTTGCAGACGATATAATAGACCGGCTAGAAAGTTGTAAGTACAATGCAAGGGAAGGAGATACAATAGTGAGAGCAGGACCATTGTCTGGTTAAGAATCATCATGTCATGTTTGCCAGAATCAACTTTGTACTTTTATGAAGATAAACAGAGAGAGTCATGTTCATGTTGAGTTGCATGAGGTTGACTTGCAAATTAAGTTGAGTATTTAATGTGATTATCATTAGATGCATTCTATTATTTGTAATTCTTGAGGTTTATATTGTTACTAGATGGTTATTATGTTGGAGTTCATGTCACCTTGGTGACAAGAATGAGTTGCTTGTATCTCAAAAATAATGGTTGAGACAATCAAGAATGATCGAAAAAGGCATTTGATATGTCAAATTTTAGGTTGTTGCACTGTTGTCTCCACATAAAGGTGTAGAAAATAAATTACCATACTTTTGTATCAAAGAAAACATGTCAAGATATTTCTTGAAAAGTTTGCAATGATGGATTTCAAAACCATTTATACATTCATGGAATTAAGATTACAATTATCTATTTTTATCCATCTCTTCAAGTAAATGCAACTCCCTATTGATAACTGGTTAGATTTTTTCATTTGTTTGACTTACATTAGACTATGCATTAGTTTTATTATCACTTATCATAGAGTGGAAATTACAATTATCGCAAGAATCAAAGACGTGTCATTGACAAGCAACAAAATGGGTACTAAGATATATGTATTGTACAAAAACAATGATCAATTCTTTTCAAAAGTGTACACAGATGCTGATTGTGCTGGATATATTGATGATAGGAAATCCATGATTGGATTTGTTTTCTTTTTAGTGTCAAAGTCCCATTTCTTGGAGAAGCATTGTTCATTCTTCAATAGAAGAAAAATAGCATACGGCAAGTGCAACAGTTTATGAAGTAATTTGGCTAATAATTTGGCTATGTTATATATTATAAAGATTGAGAGTACCTCAAAAACAACCCACAATCTTCTATTGTGGTTATTAAAATGTTCTTAAATATGTTTGTAATCTAATATTTCCTTAACATACCAAACACATTTAAATTGATTGTCACTCCATATGATTTTTTTTTAACAAATTTAATATTCAACTTTAAATGTTTTTCTCACAAGAAACATGCTAACATCTTCACTAATAGATGTGTGAAGTTTAATACTTTTCAGGATTCTCTTATTAGTACTTTAAATTAATGAAATAAGTAAGAAATGTTTGACACATTCCATCATAACTCACACATATATTTGATTTGTTATTATTGATTTATATATATTATTATTTGTTAATAAATTTGAGTTATTTACTATATATTAAATTTGAAAATTCATGATTCATCAATATTTTCATGTATAAATTTTGAGATTTCCTAATAGAGATAGGGGTCTTCCACTATTTTACTACTTAAAATTCCCTCTCTAGAGCTACCTTTCTTTCTTGCATTTTTATTACTCCTTTAAAATAGCTTATTTTAATACATTTTTTCTTTTAACTTATGTTTTAATATTGTGCATACATATGTAAGTATATTAGGATTAGTCCCATGCCTTTATCTTATAATTTCCTCTCTAGAATTACCCTCCTTTCTGGCATTCTTATTTCTCCTTTAGAATCACTTATTTTATTGTATTTTGTTTTTAACTTATGTTTTAATAATGTGCATACATATATAAGTATATTAGGATTAGTCCCATGCCTTCATCTCATAAGCAAAGCAAGTAAACAATGTAATTGTGGGTAAAAATTGTTGGCCGAGTCTTGATATTAAGATCACAATTTGTCTCTCTTTTCATCACCTTGCACCCCACATACCTGCAATTACATATAGTACAATAATATTCTAGATTATTCAGAAACATAATCAATAAATTAGATTTAATATATAACATAATAAATATAACATTCATTAATATTGATGTTAAGGATTCATAACTATTCATCTCGTACATATAACAACATTCTACAAATAGAAATTTTATTCCTAATCCAAATTACAATAGAAGTTAAAAGTCTTTTAAAAAAAAAAAAATCTATGAAATATGACAGTTGGATTAAAGAACAGATAAATATAATATCAAACAGAAAGACTAGAAAATAAGGAAGATAAAAATAATATCAAACAGAAAAACTAGAAAATAAAGATGATCAGAAGTACACATAACACAGAATTACCTGATTCACCGTTAAAGACTACAATCACAGGAAAGTAAGGGCAATCTCTATATTGCCTATTATTCTGATACATATTACACCGCCCATTTACATATAACTGTTTAACTCTTCAAATAGGAAGAGACAATAGAAAAATGAATAGACTGATTACATAAATAGTTGATGACATAAGACTTTACATTATTATCAATGACAAAACCATAAAACACTATGTAATATAAAGTGGTGCTAGCAAAACCGTCTTACACAATGCTACTTTCCTGAAGTGATGGACCTTGTGTTGAGAGAGTTTTCAGAGAGTAAAAAGAGGAAACCTCCTTATGAACTCCAGTGTAGCTTTAACAGTATGCTTAGCTGCAAGAGGTCCAAATTTATGTAAAGGATCAAAAAAGAGTTCTAGAAAGTAGACAACGAGTTGGAAGAGTTATGACGGATGATAGAAGAATGTGAAACATGATAATTAAAAAGAAAAGAAAAATCGATCTATAGCAAAAGCATTAAAGAGTTGTGATAAATTAATAAAGAATGGTGAGGACAAATATTCTGCCGATGTGTAAGAGCTATTTTTAAGTGGAAGGCCATAGAATTGAGGATTGGTCGAGGGACATAACTATTAGAAAAGGGAAAATTTAAATTTCTTGATGAGTTGGTAGAAATATTAGTGGATGGAAGATTCTTAAGCAACTTCATTTTATCAGAAAACTTCAAAAATCCATTTTATCATAAAACTTCAAAAATGAAATCAAATTTTCAAGACTGTCATATGTTGCCACAATTGACAAAAGTTTTTTACAATTGATGAAAGTTTCCCGCAATTGACGTGTTCATTACCGTAATTGAAGCTTTTAGTACAATTTAGTGAGCAATCAACGACATACCATCATATTCTTCATAGCTCTCGTGAAAGGAAAAAACACGGGTGCCCTCTAGAGGATGATACTGTTGTGTGAGATGAAGAGATATCAAGCTCTGGGCCAAAGATTTTGAATACCAAGCCAATTCCTTAGGATAAGCTTGTTTGATTTTGTGTGGATCTATGCTTTACCAGTGAAAATAAGGTCTTTTTCAAGACTACATAACATACACTCATTTTTTAAGAATAGAGACAAAGATAATTGGTTTCACTTGTTTTCTATGTGTGTGCCACAAACTTCTTGGAAAATCTGTTCAAACTTAGTCAAACATGTTGAGTGTGTAGGATGTCAGCAACAACCTGTTCTAGAAAACATATTACCTCACTATTTCAAAATCCATTTTATCAGAAAAATTCAAAACTGCAATCAAATTTTTAAGACAGTCATATGTTGCCACAATTGACAGAAGTTTCCCGCAATTGATGTGTTTATTACTGCAATTGAAGATTTTATTACAATTCAGTGAGCAATCAGTGACATACCATCATATTCTTCATAGCTCTCGCAAAAGGCAAAAATACGGGCGCGCTCTAGAGGATGACACTGTTGTGCAAGCTAAAGAGATATCAAGCTGTGGGCCAAAGATTTTGAATACTAAGCCAATTCCTTAGGATAATCTTGTCCGATTTTGTGTGTATCTATGCTTTACCAGTGAAAATAAGGTCCTTTTCAAGACCACAGAACATACACTCATTGTTTAAGAATAGAGACAAAGATAATTGTTTTCGCATGTTTTCTATGTGTGTGCCGCAAACTGCTTGGAAAATCTATTCAAACTTAGTCAAACATGTTGAGTGTCTAGGATGTCAACAACAGTCTATATTACCTCACTATTCCAAAATCCATTTTATTAGAAAACTTCAAAACTGCAATCAAATTTTCAAGACCGTCATATGTTTCCATAATTGACGAAATATTCTTGCAATTGACGAAAGTTTCTCGCAATTGACGTGTTTATTACCGCAATAGAAGCTTTCTTTACAATTCAGTGAGAAATCAATGACATACCATCATATTATTCATATCTCTCGTGAAAGGCAAAAATATAGGCACCCTATAGAGGATGACACTATTGTGTTCAAGCCGAAGAGATATCAAGCCGTGGGCCAAAAATTTTGAATACTAAGCCAATTCCTTAGGATAAGCTTGTCTGATTTTGTGTGTATCTATGCATTACTAGTAAAACTAAGGTATTTTTCAATACTACAGAACATACACTCCTTGTTTAAGAATAGAGACAAAGATTATTGTTTTCACATACTTTTTATGTTTGTGCCACAAACTGCTTGGAAAATATGTTCAAACTTAGTCAAACATGTTGAGGGTCTAGGATGTCAACAACAGTCTGTTCCAGAAAACATATTACCTCACTGTTCCAAAATCCAAGAGAAGGAAAGCATAAGAAGAGTGGTCTACAAATGGAGAGTAGCGCACAAGGAAAGTATGAGAGTGGTGTACAATGAGTAAGGGAAGCAAACACATAACCCATTTGTAGACCACTCTTCCTCTTCTGCTACCTCAGCCTATGAGGCATTTTCTCCTTCAACACATTCTTTGCCTTCATCCACCAACTACTGGTCCACTGTAACCAAGTTTTCCAATCTTCTTTCTTCATCAAATTCTTCAGTTACTGCTACTACAACTTCCTCCACTATTGCAATATTATACAAGTGCTCAATCCTCTTAATCTGATTCTCAGGCAACTCTTTTTTTTCAATAGGTTCCTCATCTGGCACTGATCCGTTATCCATCACTTTACACTCTTTTTCAAACTTATGGCCACCATCTGCATCTCCAACCTCCAAAGGACATTGTCCTACTATGGAAAATCTCTCTAATCTCATCTCCCAGTTTATCTCTTCCAAGACCTCTCGCGCCTCTTGTCTGAACTTATGTGCTTCCCTTTTTATCACAACCATCCATCTCTTCTTTCTCCCTTTCTCCCAACACAAGGATTGTCAAAACCCATCCTATCACAAATCCATGCTTCTTTTTCCTATCTTTCTCCATCAATCACTTCGAGTCTTCCAACTCTCACTATTTTACCTTCTTTTCCAAAACTCTCAATACTATCCTCTACCCAATGAGATTCTAGAAGATGCACCACTCCAAGACCCTTTCTACCCACTTACCCTTAGTGGAAGAAACCTTCTACCCAGCTTTATATATGCTGGAGGACAACCAACATGATCAACTATTTCGCTAAACTTCTTCACTATTCAACATTCTCCACCTGCAAGTCTTGGTGAAAATTGCCTCCCTCTGACAAATCTACCTACACACTTAGAAATATAGGCTCTACTACCATTTGATAGTGACAAAATCCATACTCATAAATATATGCAAATCAATCTATCCGATGACAAAAACCACAAGACTTACAAATAACAAAATGCATCTAATGATTAAAAAATCAACTTAATATGCACGTCAACCTCACAAAACTCAACATGAACTGTATACAAAGACTCTCTTCTTTTTATCTTTATATAACTACACCTCATTATTGTAGCAAACATAACATGATGATTCTTGACCAGACAATGGCCTTGCTCTCGCTATTGTATCTCCTTCCCTTACGCTACACTTATACCTCTCTATTCAATCCCTTCTCTTTACAAACCCACACACTGAGCCTTTCCTCCTCTTATATCAGGATCTGTGTGTACTCTTTTCTTTATTGTGTGCATGGGTTATGTGTTTTCTTCCCTGACTCATTGTACACCATTCTCATTCTTTCCTTGTGCGCTACTCTCCATTTGTAGACCTCTCTTCTTATTCTTTCCTTCTTTTGTGTTATGAAAACCTCACAAAAAACATTCCTATGGGAGTATGCTTGCATCCCATTCCCCTCATTAATTCCTCTTCCCTCTCTGCATCTCTTCAAGTCTAATCCCTCCCTCCTTAAATCGACCCTCCTTACATTATTCATATTATACATTTTTCTTCACAACCACCCTTTGAATTTTGGCCTTAACGATTTCATCAATGAATCATTTTCCAATCTCTACCTATCTTTGAAGACAATCAATTTTGAGTTGGCTATGTGGACACTTCTATTTCCATATCATAGCGAGAAGAGAAATTCCCAAACTAATTATAGATTGTGCGTCTACTCAAAGGAACTATTTGTAAGAAAATTATAAATAAGATATACATGATAGGCTAGTGTGTGGATAATAAGGTCCACGTCATCATCTACAATGATACACCACTAGTTGTTGACCGAATTATAAACAAAAGATGCCAAGTACGAAATTAAGGATGTTCATGCCCTGCTCCAAAGCTTGCCTAAATTAAATCAAATAAATGGAAAAATATATTTTTATTGATGCTGATTATGATTAAACTAGGATGCTACTACATCATCATATAAAATGATAATTATAATCTACCCCTTGTTTGATAAGGTAAATATTTGGATCATATGAATTCCAATTTAATTCAATTTGTAGCAAATTTTCATCAATTTGATATACCTATCTTGAGGAGCCTATTAGAGACCTTAAAAAGATTGAACAAGTCTGCATGTCTTTTATTCTTCATCAAGTGTAATACATCTCTCTAGTTGACTCATATATACCTTCTCCCCTTATCCTTAAGGTCTTCATTGAGAAAGACACTCTTTACATCCATTTGATACAAATTCTATCTAAGTTTTGAAACTAATGCAAAAAAAATCATTCTAATGGTTTTGATCTTTGCTAGACAAGAGAAAATATTTTTTCATAATCAATGCCTTTGTTTTAGGCATAACCCTTCCACAAGTTTGGTGTTTGGCCTTCTACTTGTCTATGCTTCAATTTTCCTTATACTTAGTCTTGAAGATCCATTTACATCAAATTCATTTCTTACCTAGTGGAAGATCATTAAGATCACAAGTCTTATTTCTACTAAGAGACTAGTATTCTATATCTATAACCTCCTTCCAAGGCTGTGATTTTGGTACTTCCTAAATGTTAGATGGTCCAAAGTTAGATCATTATTGAACTCATTAGTACTAGATCTACTTTATTGTGTGACATGCTATGGGTCCTTTGATTTCAAGTTGAAGTGTCTAAGACTCCATAGATAATTTTACATCATGTTTGTGACTAGTATAATATCACTTAGGCATAAGTCATGTGACATTTGTGGGTGTTGAGTGTAATTGATTATAAAAATTTTCATTACTTTTCTAATACAATTTGAATATAGGAGCACCATTTGGAGTAGACAATAATATGAAAAGTGAACTTAACTCATTCTTCACATGAAAATAAAATTATTTGTTGATGTATATATTGTTTGTGGAAGGATCTATAAGTCAATAAGCCTTTGACTCATTGCTATGTACACAAATCATATATTTCATGAACTTATTGTAAATCTCTTTGCGTAAGAATGTACATTTATGTTGTGCAACCAAATACCCAAAAATGATAAATAGATAGTTTAACTTCCATTGATGCTTCCTCTCAAATGATATCATCAAGTGCTTTAGTTGGTGTATGATTCGAAAGAAAAACTATTGCATGCACAATTTCAATCCAATATGCACGTCCCAAATTAGAATCCTTCAACACGCTACATATAATCTCCATGATAATATGGTTACACAAATAAGAAAATCCATTTTTTTGAAGTGTGTAAGCTATAGTCAATTGCCAATGAATTCCATTTTCCTTCAAGAAGGTGGATTATATGTTGGTGTAAATAGTAATTTTATCAAACTAGCAAGCTATTATCATATAGTGATAGTCATAATCACATTATTTAAGTCTCATCTTATGGATAATTAGACTCTTGTCTCCACTCATGTGGTTGAGATTTCTATTGAACATATTATTATGAATTTTATGTAGTGATCACTAACTACATACATACTCTTATTTCCCCATGTTTCCTTGTGAGGCTCTACTAAAATTAATCTTCAAGAAACCTTATGGAAAAGGACTCAAAATTAATTCTTTCTCTTGACCTTGGGGTGTTCAATCCTAATAAAACCTTGAATGAGATATTTTTAATACACTATGAATTCATTATAATTGTGTCCTAGATGAAGAATGACTTTTTATTTTTCACCTATCAAGTGGCTATGTTGACTATCTAAAACATGGTTGTATCCACTTTATTGATAAAAGTTTCTCGTTGCATGGACAATTGTCCTAAACTATTTTATAGTTCCTTACTTTCCATACATTTCAAACTAGTATTAAATGTTGGGAAGCTGGATATTTTAGATGATAAAACATTCTAATATGGTATGGATGATGATTGAAAGAATTTGAGTATTTCTAGGATGTCTCCAAACTAGTTCAATCTATTACATATTGAAGATGAATATTTACATGTAATGAGACAATTTATTAGTTGGTTCAACCATCCATTTTGCATGGATCAAATAAAGCATGTATCATAAGGGGCCTTGGTATTTGTACTTCTTTAGTTTTTCCTATGTAAGATTTTCCCTTTAAATATTCAACCATGAAAATGTAGACTTTTTTGGAAGACATTCCTTACATTTCAAAATCTGTTGATGAGCTATGAAGTATATAGGAGGTGATCATTGAAGCTAAAATAGCCTAATTTTAATTATAACCTTTGAATTTAGAAGCTTTTATATTTTAAATGTTTATAAGAATGATAGAGACAAATAAACATGTATAAATGCTTAATATATTAACTTCTTATAGAATATCAAAAGATTATTATAAATTGAAATATTGTATAGAAATAAGAGTAATATAGAGAAATGAAAAATTATAGATATGGAGGAAATCATTAAACATGTTGTACTTGTGAATAAACTAGAGTTTGTATGATTGACAAAATGTTTGTCCTTGGTAAGAAATTGAAGTATAAAAGCATAATGAAGGGAAAATGAACATCAACATGGACAATAATGATAAAGTAACAACATCTTAATATTAACATATTATAAAGAATGAAAAAATTGTAAACTAATAAAAATGATATGAATGGAGAAAGAGAGTTGAAATTGGAGAGTAGAGCTCACAATATCATCTATGTTTAAATATTTAAAAAAGGAAAAATGAGTACATAAGATTTTGCTTAAATAGTCAATTCCATATTTTGGTCAATCAATCTTTAAAAGAAGTCAAATAGAAAAATAAATTTCTTAGTATGTGCTCATAATGCTATGTGCATTTATAGAATTAAAATCCTATTGTATATTCAGAGGAAAATAATAATTTTATAGTCGAGAGGGTCAAGAGAGAGATTCATATATAATGTAAAATGTACACAATGTTTAATATATGGACCCCTTAGGACACACTTGACCATTAAAATGGGTCAAAAGGGGTCGTGGGGATTTTCTAGGGGTCCTAATGCGTGATAAAGTGTATTAGGACCCCCAGAAAGACCCCATGACCCCTTTTGACCCATTTGAATGTTCCAATGTGTTCTAAGGGGTCCTACGACCCTTTAGGACACACTTGACCATTCAAATGGGTCAAAACGGGTCGTGGGGTCTTCCTAGGGGTCCTAATGCGTGATAAGGTGTACTAGGTCCTGCAGCAAAACCGTATGACCCATTTGAATGTTAAAATGTGT
>MU227995.1:1468537-1483160 GCA_018584345.1 Thuja plicata | reverse complement strand
TATGCCACATATGGTAGTTGCAACTTGCAATTATGTTATTCTTAAGTTTTGATATGCTATTATTTGATTTGATTTTGTCATCTATCAAAATATAGAGGAAAAATTAATTTTGTTAGATGTTGTTGTTGCAACTGTTCTTATATATATATTTATGTATGCAAAATGTGGAAGCACAGACAGAGAAACTATGTTTTTGTTTGACAAAATGCTTTAAAGAAATGTTGTCTAATAGAATGTCATGATTAAAATCATGAAAATGTATAGTTCATATTAATACACAAATATTTTTCTAGATTTGATAGTGTAAATTTTTTTGTCAATATTTTTAGATCAAACTCCATGCTTCATCATCATAATATAGAAGCAAAAGAAGAGAAATGAGAAGATGTTAGCCAACCAAGATGACTAATAGATGAATGGAAATGTGGCACAAGACAAATAGACAAAGAACCAAGACATTAGAAGAGATGGATAAATAAGGATAAACATTGGGTGAAAGGAGAAATAGGAAGAAGGGTAACACTATTGTCAAAAACATGAGGATACAAGTAGGGATATGGATAAGAAGAAAACAACATAAATATAATAATAGACATAAGGGAATCTTTAGCAATTAAAATATAAAAAAATATAGATATAATGAAATAAAAATATTCATACTTGATGCAATATAATGTTTAAAAAAGGGTAATTTATATAAACATTTCAAAACCACAATATGAAAAGGTAGCTAACAATATTATTAAAAAATCAAGAAAAGAGACATTAAAAATAATGTATGTTATCTTTACATTTATCACACAGTAATATAAAGGAAACAAATTTAAACAACCAAACATAATATTGGCTAACAATATTATTTATATAATATCATATGGCTCATTAAGTTAACAGATAACTAAAACCTAATAATGACTAACTATAATTATATTAATGACTAACTAAAAATACATAAAGGACTAAGCATATAAACATATTAAAGTAAAGAGATCTTGATAGAAAATATTAATATGAATCCGTAGCTACAAAATATCATAAAATTTAAAAATATTTATATCTATATGATCAAGAACTTTGAAAATAACTATAAGAATATAAATAATATCGTTACAATATGAAAGACTAAACTATAATATATTATTTATTTATATACAACTAAAACATGTCAAACAAAACAATAAAAGAAGTTTATAAGATATAATAAGAATGAAATAAAATAATAGATAAACTTACAAGAGAAGGGACACAAGAATGACAAAAAAAGGATGGAGAAATGAAGCATAAACCATAAACATTAGTGAAAAGAATTATTTCATTTGATTTCAAACTTGAGAAAGCCATAAAAATAGAGGATCTATTAGAGATCCACCAAGTGAAACAACTCTTCAGTGGTCTCAGAGGCAAGAAACACCATACAAACTGTTAGAATAACTAGGAGGGTGCGGGCGGGGGTTAATCAGTGGCCTAAAAGATATTCCAATAAATTAACCCAAAAACTTATTACCACAATTATAAGCCTCTAGTTATCTTCAGTCCTACAAGATGAATGCCTTGAAATAATCTCAACAAATAACTACTGCTTGGAGTTCACTATTAAACCAAGTTATAAGCCTCTAGTTATCTTCAGTCCTACAAGATGAATGCCTTGAAATAATCTCAACAAATAACTACTGCTTGGAGTTCACTATTAAACCTTATTCTTACTATTTACCGATTAGCAGTCTTTCATTTACCGAAATGCAGTAAATAACTTAGTGTATACCGATCAATCTAGATTAGTTATATGTAATGCAAAACACTAAAGTAATGACTCATAAACACATTGACACATGGATTTTTAACGTGGAAACCCCGTTAAGGGAAAAACCACTTGGGACTAGTAACCCAAAAATTTCACTCTTCTAAAGTGAGCTCGATGAAGAGCCAACCCTGTTAAAGGTTACAAACACACTGTTAGGTGTGACCTTGTTAGAGCATTTAAATAGAATAGTTTGTCACTTGATATCTGGCATCTCTATGCTACCTTTTATGACCAAACCCAGTGTAGTTTGTCACATGGTATCTGGCATCTCATGCTATCTTCATGACCAAATATTTTGATACTCCCTGGGATGTATCTCAATATAGAAAGGATTGTTAAGTCCTACTTAGTTAAGAGACTTTATGATCCAATGGTTAAATTGAAACAGTAAATGATCTGTTCACATATATACAACTATACTTTGCAGATTTTTAGATCTTTTGTAAGATCATAATACCTTTCTAATCAATTTATCTCTTTAATACCTTTGCTTCACTTCTTTCGGCTCGGTGATGCTGTGCTTCTCTATTGCTTAGTGTCCGCAGAATTAGCTTTGTTCTTTAGCTTGATTGATAAGGTCTGATTGAAGTCTTCCTTCATCAGTTTCTCTTCAGGATCCTTCTTCTCTATTCACCCCTTAATTCACAATGAATTAGTTTGTCTCTTTATAGACATGATTTCACCGTTTCCCAGTTCTTGACTTTCTTGTTCTTGGCGTGATCCACAATTCTAGCCAATCTTGCTTTAAAGCTTTACTTCAGTTTTATCCCGTAGATTTCTCTTTGACAACTGGAATAAACCAACTTTAAATCTTTTACTTATCTTTGGCTTTAACTTGTCGATAAAAATAATATTAACAACCAGTTAACTCCTTCTTTAGCTCTTGCCAACTAAGTCTTTTTTTCATTTTTGAACTTTATCTCTTTTCGGTGTTTAACTCTTTGTTAGCTTTGGTCAACACTTCAGTTCTCCTTGGGCATCTTCGTCGGGGTTGTGTGTCCGTCAGGCATCACTATGAAGTTCTGCTCATCGCTAATGCTTGTGATTATGCTCATCGGTAATGCTTGATCAGGTATCACTGTGACTTTCCTCTTGGGGTTCTCTGTCCGTTGGGGTGCACTGCCCGTTGATGTTTGTAGTCACTTAGTGAATATTGATCTTTTATGCATTAATGATAGCACAACCTTTATCTTTCTGGTTCTCTGAAGTCTTTGACACTTTGAATATAACCAATTAGATTATATCAAGTTGACATCAATGAAAATACAATACATTAACTGATTTAATGTCTTGCATTAACTTTCTGTAGCTTGGTGATCATCAACTTAACATCTTCAAACATTCAATCAGTTATAGTTCATCAATCTCTCCCTTTGGCATTGATGGTAACACACTACATTATCACACTATATTATTACTAATACAATATGAAATATATCAGTTGTAATTCATCAATCTACCAATCTTACTGTTCTATAACCAATACAAATGTTTGGCTCTCGGTAAGCTCATATAGCTTAGATTTGTTTCTTGAAGAGTGCTTTCTTTAATCATTGGCATAAAAGATATTTCAATAAATTAACCCAAAAAATTATTACCACAATTATAAGCCTCTAGTTATCTTTAGTCCTACAAGATGAATGCCTTGAAATAATCTCAACAAATAACTACCACTCGGAGTTCACTGTTAAACCTTATTCTTACTGTTTACCGATTAGCAGTCTTTTATTTACCGAAATGTAGTAAATAACTTAGTGTATACCAATCAATCCAGATTAGTTATATGTAATGCAAAACACTAAAGCAATGACTCATAAACACATTGACACATGAATTTTTAACGTGGAAACCCTGTTAAGGGAAAAACCACTTGGGAAGGGTAACCCAAAAATTTTACTCTTCTGAAGTGAGCTCGGTGAAGAGCCAACCCTGTTAAAGGTTACAAACACACTATTAGGTGTGACCTTATTAGAGCATTTAAATAGAATAGTTTGTCACTTGATATCTGGCATCTCTATGCTACCTTTTATGACCAAACCCAGTGTAGTTTGTCACGTGGTATCTGGCATCTCATGCTATCTTCATGACCAAATATTTTGATACTCCCTGGGATGTATCTTCAATATAAAAAGGATTGTTAAGTCCTGCTCAGTTAAGATACTTTTTGATCCAATGGTTAAATTGAAATAGTAAATGATTTGTTCACATATATACAACTATACTTTGCAAATTTTCAGATCTATTGTAAGCTCATAATACCTTTCTGATCAATGTATCTCTTTAATTCCTTTTCTCCACTTCTTTCTGCTCGGTGATGCTGTGCTTCTCTGTTGCTCGGTGTCCCCAAAATTATCTTTGTTCTTTAGCTTGATTGATAAGGTCTGATTGAAGTCTTCCTTCATCAGTTTCTCTTTTGCATCCTTCTTCTCTATTCACCCCTTAATTCACAATGAATTAGTTTGTCTCTTTATAGACATGATTTCACCGTTTCTCAGTTCTTGACTTTCTTGTTCTTGGCGTGATCCACAATTCTAGCCAATCTTGCTTTAAAGCTTTACTTTAGTTTTATCCCATAGATTTCTCTTTGACAACTGGAATAAAACAACTTTAAATCTTTTACTTATCTCTGGCTTTAACTTGTCGATAAAAACAATATTAACAACCAGTTAACTCCTTTAGCTCTTGCCAGCTAAGTCTTTGTTATTTCTGAACTTCTATTCTTTTTGATGTTTAACTCTTTGTTAGCTTGGGTCAACACTTCAGTTCTCCTTGGGCATCTTCGTTGGGGTTGTGTGTCTGTCGATCATCACTGTGAAGTTCTGCTCATCGGTAATGCTTGTGATTCTGCTCATCGGTAATGCTTTCTTAGGTTTCTTGCTCGGGTATCACCGTGACTTTCCTCTTGGGGTTCTCTGTTCGTCAGAGTGCACTGCCCGTCGATGTTTGTAGTCACTTAGTGAATATTGATCTTTTATGCATTACTGATAGCATAACCTTTATCTTTCTGGTTCTCTGAAGTCTTTGACACTTTGAATATAACCAATTAGATTATATTAGTTGACATCAATGAAAATACAATACATTAATTGATTTAATGTCTTGCATTAACTTTATGTAGCTTGGTGATCATCAACTTAACATCTTCAAACATTCAATCAGTTATAGTTCATTAATCTCTCCCTTTGGCATTGATTGAAACACACTACATTATCACACTATATTATTACTAATACAATATGAAATATATCAGTTGTAGTTCATCAATCTACCAATCTTATTGTTCTATAACCAATACAAATGTCTGGCTCTTGATAAGCTCATATAGCTTAGATTTGTTTCTTGAAGAGTGCTTTCTTTAATCAGTGGCCTAAAAGATATTCCAATAAATTAACCCAAAAACTTATTACCACAATTATAACCTCTAGTCATCTTTAGTCCTACAAGATGAATGCCTTGAAATAATATAAACAAATAACTACTTCTCGGAGTTCACTGTTAAACCTTATTCTTACTGTTTACCGATTAGTAGTCTTTCATTTACTGAAATGCAGTAAATAACTTAGTATATACCAATCAATCCAAATTATTTATATGTAATGCAAAACACTAAAGTAATGACTCATAAACACATTGACACATGGATTGTCAACGGGGAAACCCTGTTAAGGGAAAAGCCACTTGGGACTTGTAACCCAAAAATTTCACTCTTTTGAAGTGAGCTCGGTGAACAGCCAAACTTGTTAAAGGTTATAAACACACTGTTAGGTGTGACCTTGTTAGAGCATTTAAATATAATAGTTTGTCACTTGACATCTGACATCTTTATGCTACCTTTTATGACCAAACCTAGTGTAGTTTGTCACGTGGTATCTGACATCTCATGCTATCTTCATGACCAAATCTTTTGATACTCCCTGGGATGTATCTCAATATAGAAAGTATTGTTAAGTCCTGCTCAGTTAACAGACTTTATGATCCAATGGTTAAATTGAAACAGTAAATGATCTGTTCACATATATACAACTATACTTTGCAGATTTTCAGATCTATTGTAAGCTCGTAATACCTTTATGATCAATGTATCGATGAATCAGTGGCCTAAAAAATATTCCAATAAATTAACCCAAAAAATTATTACCACAATTATAAGCCTCTAGTTATCTTCACTCCTACAAGATGAATGCCTTGAAATAACCTCAACAAATAACTACTTCTCAGAGTTCACCATTAAACCTTATTCTCACTGTTTACCTATTAGCAGTCTTTCATTTACCGAAATGCATTAAAAACCTTAGTGTATACCGATCAATCCAGATTAGTTATATGTAATGCAAAAAACTAAAGTAATGACTCATAAACACATTGACACATGGATTTTAAACATGGAAACCCTGTTAAGGGAAAAACCACTTGGGACTGGTAACTCAAAAATTTCACTCTTCTGAAGTGAGCTCAGTGAAGAGCCAACCTTGTTAAAGGTTACAAACACAATGTTAGGTGTGACCTTGTTAGAGCATTTAAATAGAATAGTTTGTCACTTGATATCTGGCATCTCTATGCTACCTTTTATGACCAAACCCAGTATAGTTTGTCACGTGGTATCTAGAATCTCATGCTATCTTCATGACCAAAGATTTTGATACTCACTGGGATGTATCTCAATATAGAAAGGATTGTTAAGTCCTGCTCAGTTAAGAGACTTTATGATCCAATGGTTAAATTGAAATAGTAAATGATCTGTTCACATATATACAATTATACTTTGTAGATTTTCAAATCTATTGTCAGCTCATAATACCTTTCCGATCAATGTATCTCTTTCATACCTTTGCTCCACTTCTTTCTTCTCGGTGATGCTGTGCTTCTCTATTGCTCGGTGTCCATAGAATTAGCTTTGTTCTTCAGCTTGATTGATAAGGCTTGATTGAAGTCTTCCTTCATCAGTTTCTCTTTAGCATCCTTCTTCTCTATTCACCCCTTAATTCACAATGAATTAGTTTGTCTCTTTATAGACATGACTTCACGATTTCTCAGTTCTTGACTTTCTTGTTCTTAGCGTGATCCACAATTCTAGCCAATCTTGCTTTAAAGTTTTACTTCAATTTTATCCCATAGATTTCTCTTTGGCAATTGGAATAAAACAACTTTAAATCTTTTACTTATCTCTGGCTTTAACTTGTCGATAAAAATAATATTAACAACCAGTTAACTCCTTCTTTAGCTCTTGCCAGCTAAGTCTTTTGTCATTTTTGAACTTCAGTTTTTTTTGGTGTTTAACTCTTTGTTAGCTTCAGTCAACACTTTAGTTCTCCTCCGGCATATTCATCGGGGTTGTGTGTCTGTCGGGCATCACTGTGAAGTTTTGCACGTCGGTAATGCTTGTGATTCTGCTCGTCAGTAATGCTTTCTCAGGTTTCTTGCTCGGGTATCACTATTACTTTCCTCTCGGGCTTCTTTGTCTGTCGGGGTGCATTTCCCATCGGTGTTTGTAGTCACTTAGTGAATATTGATGTTTTATGCATTACTGATAGCATAACCTTTTTCTTTCTGGTTCTCTGAAGTATTTGACACTTTGAATATAACCAATTAGATTATATCAAGTTGACATTAATGAAAATGCAATACATTAACTAATTTAATGTCTTGCATTAACTTTCTATAGCTTGGTGATCATCAACTTAACGTCTTCAAACATTCAATTAGTTATAGTTCATCAATCTCTCCCTTTGGCATTGATGGCAACACGCTACATTATCACACTATATTATTACTAATACAATATGAAATATATCAGTTTTAGTTCGTCAATCTACTAATCTTATTGTTCTATAACCAATACAAATGTCTGGCTCTTGGTAAGCTCATGTAGCCTAGATTTGTTTCTTGCAGAGTGCTTTCTTTAATCTTCAATCCCATCATTGGATAGATGTAGCAACTTCTGATTATTTCTCTTATTTTGTCTCTCCCTTTGATTGTTCCTCTCCTTGATCATCTCTTTTTCCTTTGACAATAATAAGTCATCTCTCCCTATGATACTTCTCTCCCTTACAAGTTGCATCTCTTCCTTACGATATCATCTCTCCCTTTGATGGATATTTCATATGTATATACAATCTCTCTCCTTTGGATCTTCTCAGGATACTCTATCCCTTTGAATTCTTAGGAACTTCTCTCCCTTTGAAAATAATGCCAAAGTAAACATTGATCTTGCCAAAGTTCCTTTCAAATTTTTATAATATACTCCTTGAATTTCCTTATCCATTAGCAATACAGTGAGTTTGGTTTTCAGTGCAGATATGTACCTTACTGTGTCTTTGCAGTTCATCTATTTTCTTGCATCAACATGAATGATCTTCTAATTGTGTGTAGGCTGATGCAACCTCCTAGTCAGCTTACTGACCAATAGACAAGGGTTGGACCCCTAGTCTGTTTCTCAGGTACTCAAATATATCTTTAGGCAATGGATTTGTGAATATATCAGCTAATTGTTCCTTTGATTGAACATATTCTAGTATCACCTCTTTCTGTTGCACTTGTTCTCTTAAGTAATGATAATTGATAGCAATATGCTTTGTCTTAGCATGCATGACTGGATTCTTAGAAATGTTAATTGCATTGGTATTATCACAATAGATAATCAATGGTTCAAGAATCTTCATATTCATACCTTCCAGTAAGTATTTGATCCATGCAATGTTAGAGCAGTTTGCAGCGACAACCACATATTCTGCTTCAACAGTAGATTGTGAGATGCATCCTTGCTTCTTACTGATCCATGTGACAAGTCTATCACCCATGAAGAATTCTCCTCCAGTTGTGCTCTTTCGGTCATCTAAGTTTCCAGCCCAATCAACATCTGTATAGACTTGAAGCTCAAATTTGCCTTCTCTTTTATACCATAAGCCATAGTCCTTAGTGTTCTTTAGATATGTCAGAATTTGCTTGACAACAGTCATGTGTGATTCTTTGGGATTAGAAAAAAATATTGCAAATACTCCAACCACATGTGCTATATCTAGTCTGGTATGAACAATATACATCAGTTTTCCAATCATTGATCTATATAGAGTCTGATTTACCTCATTTGATTTCTCTTCTTTTTTCAGCTTACATCCGGTTGCCATAGGTGTTCCAACTGGCTTCGAATCTTCCATCTTGAATATCTTCAACACTTCCTTGATGTATTTGGATTGTGTGATATATATGACAACATCTTGTTGAAGACTCTGTAGACCAAGAAAGAATTTGATCTCCCTAAACATCGACATCTCAAACTCTTTGCTCATTTTATTAGAAAAGAATTTACATAACATATCATTACCCCCAAATATGATATCATCAACAAATATTTCAGCAATCAGAATATTACCATCAATATCTTCTTTTAAGCACAGATTGCTATTTTCACTTGTTCTAACAAATTCAATGCTTATGAGATAGGAGTGAAGTCTTTCATACCAGGCTCTAGGTGCTTATTTCAATCCATACAAGGCTTTGTGTAGTCTACATACCATGTTCCTCCTGTCTGGATTAACAAACCCTTCTGGTTGTTCAATGTATACCTCTTCTTCTAGTATTCCATTTAGGAATGCAGATTTGACATCCATCTGGTATACCTTGAATCCTTTGAATGAAGCATAAGAAAGTAATATTCTTACTCCTTCTAGTCTAGCAACGGGTGCAAAGGTTTCACCATAGTCAATACCTTCTTCTTGTGTATACCCTTGCAAACTAACCTTTCTTTGTTTCTTGTAACTTCTCCATTCTCATTCAGCTTGTTTCTGAATATCCATTTGGTACCGATGACATTCTTGTCATCTGGTCTTGGTACTAATGTCCATGTTCTATTCTTCTCAATTTGTTCTATTTCTTCATTCATGGCACTGACTCATTCTTCATTTTTAAGTGTAGTATTAATAGATTTAGGCTCAAAATAAAAAATTAAACATCTAGTGTTCAGTGACTTACTTCTTGTTCTCATTCGAGTCTTCTTGTCTCCTATGATCTGATTCTGTGGATGGTTTCTTCTGACATACTTGGAAAGTATCGATTCAGCTCTTTGTTCATCATCCTAATCATCATCTTGACCTTCATTCTGATCTCCATCGCTCGTAACATCATTTTGAGAATTTTCCAGATTTTTGGTATTTGTAGCCTGATGCTCGGGTGCAATATTCTATTTCTTGGGAGCAATACACTATTTCTTGGGTAGAGTGTCAGGTTCTTCAGTGTAAACAAACCTATTGTAGTCTTCTGGTTCTTTTCTTCTTTCATTATCATTTTTCTCTACATATTCATCTATTCTGATATTTTCACTTTCAATAATTTTTTTAGAGGACTTGTCAAGATATTTATAAGCCTTGCTCTTGGTAGAATACCCTAGAAAGATACCTTCATCACTTTTGGAGTCAAGCTTTCCATTTCTATCATCTTTCAAAATATAACATTGACTACCAAAGATTCTGAAGTAACTTACATTGGGTGCGTATCCATACCATAGCTCATAGGGTGTCTTTCTTCAATTGTACTGTGTTCAATGTGTAGACAGCAGTACTGACAGCTTCCCTCTAGAATGTTTTATATATGCTTTTCTCTATCATTAATGTTCTTGCACAATCAATAATGGATCTATTTCTCCTTTCAACAATCCCATTTCGCTGTGGTGTTCTTGGTGCCCAGAGACCTATCTTTTAATTCCATGCTCATTACAATAGTTAGTGAATTCATCAAAAACAAATTCTCCTCCTCTATCTAACCTTAAGTATTTCAATTTATTACCACTTTGTTTTTGTACCATAGTTTTATACCATTTAAACATCTTGAATGCTTCTGATTTTTCTTTTAAGAAGATAAATGTCATCATTCTAGAATAATCATAAACAAAGAGAATGAATATATATCACCCTAGTAACTCTTTGTTCTCATGGGTCCACATAGATTAGCATGGAATAATTCTTGAATAGCATTAGATGTATGGGATTTTCTCTTGAAACTAAACTTTGTCATCTTACCTTTTTGACAATTCTTACACATGATATGCTCGGGCTTTGACATGCTCGGTAAGCCTCTTACTTTCTTTTTATTGCTTATCATAATCATGTTGTCAAAATTCACATGACATAATCTTTTATCCCATAACCATATGTATTCATTTCTAGCCATTAAACAAGTGGTTTTTATGTCATCAAGATAGAATAGGTTACCTTTTGTTTGTTCACTAGTTCTGATCAACCTTCCTGATTCATTAAAGATATTTGCCTTATTATTCTCAAATGATACTTGGTGACCTATATTATTCAGCTGTGAAACACTCAAAATATTATAATTAATTCCTTTTACCCAGTATGCATTTTCACATTTGATCAGGTTATTCAACATTATAGTTCCTTTACCTTCAACTGGACAAGGTGTGTCATTACCCATTCTTACTGATCCACCATTATAGTACTCAAAAGTTTCAAACTTTTTTTTATCACTAGTCATGTGGTGAGTGCATCCACTATCTATAATCCAGACATCATTCTTACTAACCTTAGATATGAGTGCAATCTCTGCATACCTTTCTTCTTTGTCTAAATCATCCTTCATGGCCACAAATACCATCTCAATGTCTTCATCAGATTTGGTGTCAGTATCTCCATCACTATTCTCAGCTAGGTAACAAGCTTTCTTCCCTTTTCCCTTGTATTCTCGGGTATCTCTTCTGTCAGATTGTCAGTTGCTTCGGTAATCTCTTTTGTCACTTCTATCAAACTTCTTTTCATACGATCTGTCATTACTTCTATCATTTTTTCTTTTGTAAGGACATCTAGCAACAAAATGTCCAATCTCTTTACAATTAAAACATACATGTGGTAATTTACCTTTGTATCTACCTTTGCCTCTCTGCAATTTTCTAGCCATTAGTGCTTCAATCTCATCTAGATCTTGGTCATCACTATCACTTTAACTAGCATTTCTCATATTGTGTTTATGACTTGACTTACTTATTGTCAAAGAAGATTTGAATGCATACTCAATAGATGGTAAGACACTGTTATCAAAGTTATTCATCTCACATGAAATCAATCTACCAACCAAACTATCTAGAGTGACATTATTGTTTGTTACTGCTCTCATTTCTTGTATAGAAAATACTCTAATAGCATATATAGGCAGTAAGGTTCTTAGGATTTTACTTACCATTGTCTCTTCTTCAAGTATGCCTCCAACTCCTCAAATAACATTGACTACCTCTTTTATTCTGCAACTGTACTGAGTGATATTTTCTCCTTCTCTCATTCTTAGGTCATCAAATTTACATCTTAGTCTTTCCGCCTTTGCTCTTAGTACATTATCATCTCCTCCATGTACCAGCTTCAATTTGTCCCACATTTTTCTTTGCAGAGGAGAAAGTTTTGACATATTCAAATTCAGCATCGGAGAATGAGGAAGCAAGTTCTATCATCATATAATTATTCTCATCCTTTTCTCTTAATTTCTCAAGTGTGTGAGGTCCTATAGGCAACACATATTTAGTATCTAAGTATTGAGTGACATCATTTCCAATACCTGATAAGTGGAGTCTTATCTTGCTTTGCCATGATGCAAAGTTGTCCTTGTTCAACTTGGGCACATCTCATTTTCTCATCTGTTGATCTTTTGCTTGAGCTGTTAAACTCCCTTTCTAATCACACAAGCTCTAATACCAATTGTTAGAATAACTGAGAGGGGGGGTGAATCAGTGGCCTAAAAATATTCCAATAAATTAACCCAAAAACTTATTACCACAATTATAAGCCTATAGTTATCTTCAGTCCTACAAGATGAATGCCTTGAAATAATCTCAACATATAACTACTGCTTGGAGTTCACTGTTAAACCTTATTCTTACATTTTACCGATTAACAGTCTTTCATTTACTGAAATGCACTAAATAACTTAGTGTATACTGATAAAATCTAGATTAGTTATATGTAATGCAAAACATTAAAGTAATGACTCTTAAACACATTGACACATGGGTTTTTAATGTGGAAACCCTGTTAAGGGAAAAACACTTGGGACCGGTAACCCAAATTTTTCACTCTTTTGAAGTGAGCTCGGTGAAGAGCCAACCCTGTTAAAGGTTACAAACACAGTGTTAGGTGTGACCTTGTTAGAGCATTTAAATAGAATAGTTTGTCACTTGATATCTGGCATCTCTATGCTACCTTTTATGACTAAACCCAATGTAGTTTGTCACGTGGTATCAGACATCTCATGCTATCTTCATGACCAAACCTTTTGATACTCCTTGGGATGTATCTCAATGTAGAAAGGATTTTTAAGTCCTGCTAGGTTAAGAGACTTTATGATCCAATGGTTAAATTGAAACAGTAAATGATCTGTTCACATATACAACTATAATTTACAGTTTTTTAGATCTATTATAAGCTCATAATACCTTTATGATCAATGTATCTCTTTAATACATTTTCTCCACTTCTTTCTGCTCAATGATGCTATGCTTCTTTGTTGCTCGGTGTCCACAGAATTAGCTCTGTTCTTCAGCTTGATTGATTGGGTTTGATTCAAGTCTTCCTTCATCAATTTCTCTTTAGCATCCTTTTTCTCTATTCACCCCTTAATTCACAATGAATTAGCTTGTCTCTTTATAGACATGATTTCACCGTTTCTCAGTTCTTGAATTTCTTGTTCTTGGCGTGATCTGCAATTCTAGCCAATCTCACTTTAAAGCTTTACATCAGTTTTATCCCGTAGATTTCTCTTTAACAACTAGAATAAAATAGATTTAAATATTTTACTTATCTCTGGATTTAACTTGTCGATAAAAAAATATTAACAACTAGTTAACTCCATCTTTTGTTGTTGCCATCTAAGTCTTTTGTCATTTCTGAACTTTAGTTCTTTTCGATGTTTAACTCTTTGTTAGCTTCGGTCAACACTTCAGTTCTCCTTGAGCATCTCCGTTGGGGTTGTCTATCCGTCGGGCATCACTGTGAAGTTCTTCTCATCGATAATGCTTGTGATTCTTCTCGTAGGTAATTCTTGCTCAGGTATCAATGTCACTTTCCTTGGGGTTCTCTGTCCATCGGGGTGCACTGCCCGTCAGTGTTTGTAGTCACTTAGTGAATACTAATATTTTATGCATTACTGATAGCATAAAATTTATCTTTCTAGTTCTCTGAAGTCTTTGACACTTTGAATATAACCAATTAGATTATATAAAGTTGACATCAATGACAATACAATACATTAACTGATTTAATGTCTTGCATTAACTTTCTGTAGCTTGGTGATCATCAAATTAACATTGTATGTGGTAAATTTGGCCTTGTTAATTCACCATACACTTCAACATAGTCTTTCTTCACCAGATACACACAAGAAAGAATATGAGTTATTCATCCTACCTACTTGCATGATTCGACCTGTTACCTTCTATCTATATGGTGATGGGGAGGTCACCTCACTCTCCTAGACTCCTATTCTTCCCTAGGAATCTCACCTTGGATCCAAACCATTTCTGGATCCTCTAGACTCACTCTTGAGTCCCTTAAGGTCACTCACAGACCCTAACCAGAAGGATTTCTATATTCCCTCTCTCTAAGGTTTCCCACCCACTGAAATGTTTTACTCCTCATCTCATCTTACTCTCCATGACTGAATCAGATCAGTCATGCACCTTTCTCACTCTATCTCCTTTTCTTACCAGTTCCCTAGCCGGACCATCTAGCTCGCCTAGGACTTGTTTCCAACTCTGACTAGCCTCTCCTCAGTTCCAGACACAAACACAAAACAAGAATAAAAATACATGATGGGTACCTTTTGACAGTCACA
>MU227995.1:1447873-1460678 GCA_018584345.1 Thuja plicata | reverse complement strand
CTAAGACATGATGATCAATGCAATTATTCTAGAAATTGAAGCTATTCTATTGCAAAAAATGATATTATTCTATATGAAGCTATGACAATAATTCAGTATTCTAACAATGCATAAAAGTAAGTGGGGTAATCAGGGAGCAATCGGGGGGTTTTGAATGAAGAATGAGAGTTATTTTATAGACTTAGAGATGATCAGAATATAAACTTTCCTCTTTGAAATAAAACAGATAGAAAAGCCAGTTTACAATAGAAAGCTTTATTCAAAAGAATACAATAAATTGTTTTCTTCCTGCTTTAAATGTTTTCTTTCTTTGATTTAATTTTGTTTTATTTGAATTAAATTGTTTTCTTTCTCTTTAAAGCACAATTAATTCAAAGATTCTATTTCTGAATAGAGATAAGAGTTTTAAGAGAATATTCAATTAATTAAATAAATATGACCTCATAATTACTTTTTCTCAATTATCTGAATAGTTAAATTCAATTATTGAAATGAGGATATTTATTTAATAATTAAATATTATTTAATCCCTTTTTCATGTGTCTTAGCTAAAGAGGGTGAATTTAATTTAATTAAAGTGCTAGGATTTTATAATTAAATTAATTCAATCATAGGGTTTATTTAGCCAATAGATATATAGGAATTAAATATGATGTATGATTGATGCAGATTCAGGATTTTCTACATTTGACACTCAGGTCGAGTAGAGTCAGTTAAAACTCATAATTGCCTAGTACAATAGGAATTTGATGATTCAAAAGAATGACAAATGCAACAAAATTGGTTAGGGTTGCAAGATGCCCTTTTTGGGGTGTTACAAACATCTTTAAACATTCAATTAGTTATAGTTCATCAACAAAATACCTTGAGCCATAATACAATGGTATTGAATGCGATCCCAAATTCTAGAAGCTCTATTTAGCATACCTTCCATCAATAATTTGGTTTCTTGAATATAAACAATATCAAGAGAATGAGAACCAATCGACTCTCAAATAGCCTTTTATCTAGAGATGTTATTCAGCCTCATTACATTCCATGAGAAAATGATGGTATTTAGAAGTAAGAGAAATGAGAATCAATGGTTTTAACCAACCTTGATTCCACTTGTTGGTGTTTGAAAATGATTTTATACTTTGAAAGCTACCACTATACCTATAGATAAATCTTAAAGAGTGGTTAATTCTATGTATGGAAAATCTGAGGTAATTGGACCAACTATAGAGACAAGACTATCCTCTACACTTTTGGTTTTGCAAGACCAAGGTGGGTACACCTAATCCAGCTCAACATATGACACTTTACAACTTTCTCTGGATTTAGAACAACAGAAAATGATAGGAAAATATTAAATGAAAACCACTCACTCACTAATTCTCAATTATCATGAAGAACATACAACAATAACCATGAAACTTAAAAGGATTTTGGAGTAATTTTATATTTGTAGAATATAGCTAAACCCAACTAAACATGTATCAATATAGAAAATACTAATATCTGACCAGTGCCTTATCAATTGTGCAATATCCTTTATGCAAATGCAAAAATACAGAAACCAACTAATGTCAAAGATTCAAAGTCATAAATACAACCATCCCAAACCCAAACTTCTTATAAGATCCTAGTGCACACCAAAATGAATTTATGTTTTATCCAGAGAAGTATTTAGTTTGATCCTAGATAAAAATTCAGGAATCAAATCTCACTTCCCCTTATTGGTTAAAATAAGAGGCAGATAAAAAAAGAAGAAAAGAAACCCTGGTCAATAGTGAAGTAGATACTGTAGCTCTACTTTTCCAAAGTTCCCAAAATCCTAAGAAGGCCAAAAGAATGTCTCGGATCATTACTGATTCCAATTCTGGACACAACATACTAGAAATGGCTGAACCTGTTAAGGATATGGACATGGATGTGATCATGGAAACTAACTTTAGGATCTCTCATGTTGATATGGGTCCCTCTAACCTGGAAAGTGAAGCATATCATGCCAACTTTCACATGAAAGCATTGATAAAAAGGGATAAGGATTTGAAAAATAAGAATCACGAGATGCAAGTTCAATTAGCTCAAGTGCAACCTCTCAAGGATTTCATGACTATAGTGTTTAACTCAGTTAGAGGAGAATCTTCTAGCTCCAACCAAGGCATCTTTTATGCGGAAATCATGGACCAATTTATAGGGAGTTTGTGCAAAATGTAAGCCTTAACCAAATAGGTGGAGGAGTTACAAAGTCAAGGTTTGGAATATCTAGGTAGCCTCAGGGGTTTGTACATTGATATTAAAAACAAGAGGCAAGCATTGATTCAGGAATTACAACAAATGAGAGATGAGAAGAAAAATACATATGTCCTAGTAAGGACAATTGAAAATTTAGTGGAATAGAAACCAACAGTCTTGGCAATTGAAAATATAGCTGATAATCCCAAGGAGATTGAATTTTCTTGGTTGTACTCAGTGGATTGAAAAATTTCATTGTACAAAGATTACACCAGTTATCTTAATAAGATCCTTGAACAACATTTCAAATATTTGATTGATATTAAGGGTGATATCTGTGCCTTGGATGTATACTTAACTGATGATTTGGAGGATAAAGTTAAAGAATTTAGTGAAATTAAGAAACAATATGAAGAAATACTGTCTGAAGAAGTAGAGGACATCCAAGAGTATTGTATAAAAATATTTGATAGATTGAGTAATTTGTGCACCATCCTAAGGTCTCTTAAGGCTGATATTTCAGAAAGAGAGTTGTGTAAATGGAGAACCAGGCTGCAAGTAACCACCATCCCTGACCAAGATAGGATAATGACATATGTCAACATGTATCAGGAATATCATCAGAAGATTACAAGATTGGAAGTGGCGAAGAATACCCGTGAGGTCAGAGAGGTGAGCATTCAAGGGTTGAAAGTGGAAGAGGCATAAACTCTTTTATGGGTTTATTTTCTAAAAGATCATTATTTTTAAAAGACTTTATTTTTATTGGTTCAAAAGACTTGAAAAGTAACGGTTTTGGAGAACCGTTAGCTGTGATAGTTTAAATAGTAGGATGTTCATATTTTTAGGTTCTTTTGGGTGAACTTTGATTGACTCTTAAGAGAAAAAATACTGCGAGTTTTGTTTCTCAGTTTGATGTTTTTTTATTTGCTAAGAAGTTTTAATTCAAGTTGTCATACTAGACCTATGGATATTTGATCTTTGAATCATAATATGTGGATGCTTTCACATGAAAAAATCTCAATAAATGAAAGAGTTGAAGATTTTTTTTTTATATATTTTGGATGATTGGAGGTCTTATCTGTGAATGAGATCTTAAAGAATGCTGTAGACATTGTTAGCATTTTTAAGTTTCTGCATCTGTGAATTTTCTGCCTTATTAGCTTTCTGGTTAAAAGTTTTCCTTTGATTGCTTTTTGGTTAAAAGTGATATTTAAATTAGAAGTTCATTCTTAAATCATATGAAGGTAGCTGCAACCTTTGAAAATAAGCAGAGAATCGGTTAATTGTAGCTTCCTTGAAATCAGTTCAACTGTGTTTATTTTTATCACCTCCGCGGATGTGAGAAAATAGAGCTAGGTGATAAATCTGTTAACCAACATTTTTTTGGTGACTCTATTGGGGATACTGAATATTGATTGATCAGTCGCACTATGAATGTTTGGTTTAGTATGTCCAAGGAATGAATGTTCCAAGTAATGTAGCTCCTATTGTCCAACCTAATATAAACTAGACTGTGAACAATCAAGAAGACATAATAGAAGCGCTTAGAATACTTGCTTGGCAAAAATGAAGATTTGATCATTATTTTCACAGAACAAGTGAAGTTTTAGATAAAGAAGAGGAAATAACAGAAAATATTGCTAGGGATCCAAGAAATAACTAAATTCCTTTTGGAAGAAAATTTGCGACTCTAAGCTTTATCCAAATCTGTGACACTAGATTGTAAAACATTTAATAGGGGTGATAGAAAGAAAGGTTTGGTGGAACCAGATTTTGAATTCCTAGAAATAGTTAACTTATTTGTTTATCCTCTAAGAAGGAGAGTTAAGTCAGTTAGAAGACCCTCTTCTCCTCCCAAAGTCAGTAAGCTCTCCCCTGTTGGTCTGAACTTATCCTGTCAAGCCCTCATTTTGTCTAGCATTGTAGTACCCCTCTGGGTAAGCTTTCAAACACCTACCAACATGGATCAACCTTGTCCTGTCCCATGGGACAATGCTATAGGATCATTGTCTTTCCTTGCAGATACCATAATGCATGACCTACCTAGAGGTTCCTGGAAAAATCATTCCCAAGTTTAGTGGTGATGACAAAGTCTCTCCAAAAGAACACATAAATGCCTTCTTTGTTGCTTCCTCCATTTTAGCAGTTCAACACCAAGATGTTTCCATGAGGTTATTTGTAGAATCTTTTACCGGTCCTGCTGCTGAGTTGTTTTATTCCTCACCCTATGGTTGTATCAATAATTGGGATGATCTAAGAACTCAGTTAAAAAATAGATTCAAAATAGTTGAGGATGATTCAAGTCTGGTTACTCAGTTGGGATCAATGAAGAAAGAAATACATGAGTCTATGAGAGACTTTTGTAGCAAAATTTAATAAGATATGTCAGCAATTTATAAAAATATGAGACTAGGACAAGAGTTGTTGAAGGATATGTTCATGAATAATTTCCCCCCTGACATTGCTTTCACCCTCAAAAGGGAAAGAGTCTCTAAATTGAGGTTAGCTCAAATTGCAACTATATCAATTGAAAATGATTTGATCTTTGCTAGAAAATGGAAAAAATAATTACAAAATGGCAAAGCTTCACCAACACATTCTACTGATCCTACAATCCAATGGCTGACTAATGATATTATTGCACTTAAAATGAAAATTCCTAAAGGTATAACCCAAGCTTATCCTAACTTTTCAAGAAAGGATTATGGACATCCGGGACCTTGGAGGATTCCACCTTTGCAACCTGCTCAGAAACTTGCAATGAAAGGGCCTAGTTCTTCTAATAGGGGAAATTACTATAACTTCCATGATATAAATGGACATGATGGTGTTGGTTTACTAAGAGGGAGGAGGCAGGGGGGTGAATAAAAAAATATTAATTCTTTAAACCTTAAAACATAAACACTGATTCATCTTGGCAAGACAAACTTTAATATCAATTGAATCAACAATAACTTCACTATATCAAGCAATAACTTAATTAATCAGCAGGTATCATGCACAATAAAAATTCAACACATATGACACCAGTATTTAAAGAGGAAACCCAATTTGGGAAAAAACTCTGTTGGAATTGTCACCCGCAAATAAAAATACTCTTCTGAAGTATGCTCAGTTAAGAGCCAATCCTGTTAAAGATTACAATGCACATTGTCAAATGTGACCCTGTTAGGGGATTTGCCTAAGATATGTTAGGATCTTCACCCTGTTAAGAGTGGACTGGTTAAAGGGCTTTGAGAACTCTTTTAGAATGTCACCTTTCACAAGGATTTACAATAAGACTGTTAAGTCCACTCGGTTAAGATTCTTAGCAATGCTATTAGAAAAAGGAGTCAAACTTCTGTCTGTGTTTGATGTCTCCACAATATGGCCAAAAAATCCATTAGCAGGTCATAATACAACCGTGAACTCTCAATTCATTCCTGTTATATCCCAGATAATGTCTATTCCACTATCAACTCAAATAGTGACATTGCAAGCAACTTCTGCACAAATGAATTCTTCAAATCAGGTTGGTTCATCTTCAACCCAAAATGTGACAAGTGCTCAAACAAGTCTGGCAATAACCTCTAGTTTATCATAGGTAGCAATATCATTCCCTTTTATGTCAAGTGCTCAAAATACAACATAAACTACTCAAATAAGTTGTAACCCACTTGCATCACAAACTATCCCCACTAGACTTGGATTTAGCTCATCACACCAAACAAGACCAATCTTTGTTGGTCCTAGTTTCAGTCAACATCCTCTAAGGGTTAAATCTTTGTTTCAACAAAGATGAAAACAACTACAACAAAAAGAACTCAGAACTCAATATGTACCTCAAATACATACATCTAGAAATAAATATCAAATTCATGGATGGTCATATACTCCAACACAACCATTTCAAAGATAGAGTCTCATACCAGGTACTGGATCATGATCAAATGTTACAAATATCTCTCAGTCCCAAGGTGACTTGTTGACACAACAAGTCCAAAGACTGTAAAGCCAGTTCTTGAATTTCCAAAATCAAGGGCAAACTAAGTCCTATATTGTAGAAGACTTATACCCATATATTTTTGATCACTCGCTAAACATGCATCCATTTCCTGCACACTTTCCAGTACCCAAATTTGACAAATACAAATTAAAGATCAATCCTGTGGAACACATTAGGGATTTCTTTTTTAGTTGCATTGAGGTGGCACATAATGAAACATATCTTATGTGATCATTCCCACAGAGTTTAGCTGGACCAGTAATGGAATGGTTTTCTCACCTACCTCATGGCGTTAAATCTTGGGGAGAATTAGCCAAACAATTAATTGCTCATTTCCATCACAACATAGAACACAAGGTTAGCATTAAAGACCTCTAGGATATCAAACAAAAGGAAGAGATTCCTTCTCTAAATTCTTGCAAAGATGGATAAGTACAACTAACATCCCATACGACGTTCTTGAACAAGATCTCATAGTCATGTTTGTTGATAACCTTGTCCAAGATATGGAATACACTAGAGAACTGCAACTGGTTCCAGATTTCAAATAATTGATTGAACGAGGCATTTGATGTGAAGTTGAATTGCATATTAAGTTGATTTTTTAATGTGATTATCATTAGATGCATTCTGTTATCTTTAATTCTTGTGGTTTCTGTCATTGGAAATATATTGTTACATAGATGGTTATTTATGTTGATAGAGTTCTTGTCACCTTGGTGACAGAATGAGTTGCATATATTTATGAGTATGAATTTTGTTGCTATCAAATGGTAGTAGAGCCTATGGTCTTGAGTGTGTAGGTAGATTCGTCAGAGGGAGGTAATTTGCACCAGGACTTGCGGGTGGAGAATGTTGAATAGTGAAGAAGTTGTGTGAAACAGTTGATCATGTTGGTTGTCCTCCAACATATATGAAGCTGGGTAGAAGGTTCTCAGATTTCTTCCACTAAGGGGAAGTGGGTAGAAGGGGTCTTGGAGTGGTGCATTTTACAGAATCTCATTGGGTAGAGGATAGTATTGAGAGTTGTGGAAAAGAATGTAAAATGGTGAGAGTTGGAAGACTCAAAGTGATTGATGGAGAAAGAAAGGAAAAATAAGTGTGGATTTGTGATAGAATGGGTTTTGAAAATCCTTGTGTTGGGAGAAAGGGAGAAAGAAGAGATGAATGTTTGTGATAAAAAGGGAAGAACATAAGTTGAGACAAGAGGTGCGAGAGGTCTTGGAAGAGATAAAATGGAAGATGAGATTAGAGAGATTTACAACAGCAGGACAATGTCCTTTGGAGGTTGGAGATGTAGATGGTAACCATAAGTTTGAAAAAGAGTGTAAAGTGATGGATAACAAACTAGTGCTAGATGAGGAAAATTTTGAAAAGAAAGAGTTGCTTGAGAATCAGATTGAGAGGATTGATCACTTGTATAATGCAACAGTGGAGGAAGTTGTAGTAGCGGTAACTGAAGAATTTGATGAAGAAAGAAGATTGGAGAACTTGGTTACAGTGGACCAGTAGTTTGTGGATGAAGGAAAAGAATGCGTTGTGGGAGAAAATTCCTCATAGGCTGAGGTAGAAGAAGAGGAATATTTGTGGGTATAGTTATCAGTGATACAACAAGAGTGTTTAGATAACATTGAAGGTGTAAAGATAGAAGGGATAGTGAAAGACAAGGAAAATGTGATTATAATGGTCTATAGATGATGAAGATGAGGATTTTGGAGTGGCAGCGAAAGAGCATGAGGTAAATTTTGATAAGATGGATAATATTCAGTGTAGTATATATTTTTTAAAGGTAGGAGAATATATAATGTTGCCTATGAAATTGGTTGGTTACATATAGAGCATGTGGAGGATGTTATAGGTCATTGATGGAGGTAGTTGGTTTGCACTAGACCAGATTCCATGGAGAAGGGGAGGAGAGTAGAGAGTATGAGGAGAAGGTCAAATTGTGGTGGCCATGATTCCATGGGAAGGAAGATGAGGGGAGGGAAAACTTGGAGAAAGAGGATGGAAAAAATCTCGGCCAAGTGATGGAAGTGGTATAATAAGTAACTATCCCTGTCTACATCAGTGACATAGTTTGTTGGAGGTTTTCATAACCTAAAAGGGTAGTCTTACTACCTAACTCCATTTGTGAGACATGTTCACAAATATTTTCTACTCAGGGAGTCTGATACAGAAATATCCTAGGTGAATCATAATCATCAACAAAAAAATATTTTTTCCATTTATTGAAGGATGTTCATGGCAAGCTTCGAAGTAGGACATGAACATCCTTCAATTTGTACCTGGCATATTTTATTTACAATTCAGTGATCAATCAGTGGCATACCATCGTGGAAAATGATGTGAACCTTATTGTCCACATACTGGCATATTGTGTATGTCTTGAAATGCATGCTAGAGGTAGAAGCCAAACATTCCCAATTGTCTTGCAAACAGTTCCTTTGACGGGATGCACAATCTGTAATAAGTTTGGGAATTTCTCTTCTTGCTATGCTGTGGAAATAACAGTGTCGACATGGCCAACAAAAAAGTGGATGTCTTTGAAGATAGATACATATTGGAAAATGGATCATTGATGAAATTGTTAAGGCCAAAAATGAAAGAAGGATTGTGAAAAAAAATGTAGAATAAGAATAATGTAATGAGGATCAATTTGAGGAGGGAGGGATCATACTTGAAGAAATGCGTAGAGGGAAGGGGAATTAGTGAGGGGAATGGGATGCAAGAATCTGCCCATAAGAAATGTTTTTGTGAGTCTGAGATAACACAAGTGAAGGAATGCATAAAAAGAGTGGTCTACAAAAGGAGAGGAGCACACAAGGAGTAAGGGAAGGAAAATGTAACCCATGCACACAAAATAGAATAGAGTGTGTGCAGAGGATATAAGAGACTGACTAGAGAGTTGTAAGTGTAGTGCAAGGGAAGGAGATACAATAGTGAGAGCAAGACCATTGTCTGGTTAAGAATCATCATGTCATGTTTTCTAGAATAATGAGTTGTACTTTTATGAAGATAAACAAAGAGATTCATTTTCATGTTGAGTTGCATGAGGTTGACTTGCAAATTAAGTTGAGTTTTTAATGTGATTATCATTAGATGCATTCTATTATTTGTAATTCTTGAGGTTTTTTTCACTCAAAATATATTGTTAAGATGGTTATTTATGTTGGAGTTTGGTGCACAATAGAGACTCAAACTCAATGAAAATAATATACAGCAAGGAAAGTGAATGACATTCTGGGACTTCACAAAAAATACACAATTTATTTCCTTTCCTCACATGCTCAATCTATTTGACAAGCTTGTAAAATTACTAACATTGCCAAATTCCTAGTTATCTAAAATCTTATCAAACTAAAATTAAGATAAAACTGTTCAGTGCGATTATCTTCTAGGATGCTAATCTTGGACGATAATTTCTTCTGCATCAGACTCCCAAGGAATAAAATACTTGTTCATAGGCTCGTGTCCATGAGGTCCTTAATACTGACTCCATACTTGAATAGGTTAGAAACTGTCATCCATGTGGAATCTTCAAATGGGTGCCCATTCCATTTGACCAAGTATTCAGGATGTTCCTTACCTCTAGTTTTCATGATGACTTTTGTGTCCAAGATTGACTCAGGTTGCTTCGGTGTGGCTTTTAGCAATTGTTGTTTTCATTCAATGACTTGCTCTACAACTGTTTCAGGTTCCTAAATTTTTTTTTCCTCATCCTTATAAGGGTACAAATATGCAACATTAAATATAGGAGAAATCCCAATGCCCTTTGGAAGCTCAATTTCATATGCATTGCTTGAGAACTTTCATAGAACCCGATAAGGGCCAATTTTCTTTGCTTTCAACTTATTAGTCTCTTTTTGGGAATCTTTATTTTCTAAGATGAGCTAAAATCATATCACCAACATTAAAATTGACTTCTTACCTTTTCATATCATCTCTCCTTTTGTACTTAATGGTACTTTCCTCAAGTTTCCTTTTCACTTGGTCATGCAATTCTTGGATTATATTGGCAAAATCTTCACCATAAGCACTCCTTATCTCCAATTTACCTAGATTTATTAGCTCACATACTCCTCTAGGATGCATAACATATAAGATCTAAAAAGGACTCATACCTATACTTCTATTAGGGGAATCATTATATGCAAACTCATCTTGTGCTAGAACCAAATCCCATTGTTTTGGATGTATAATTGTTAAGCTTCGCAAGATGTTTCCAAGGCTTCTATTGACCACTTTTGTTTGACCATCAGTTTGAGGATGGTAAACCGAGCTGAAACTCAAAGTGGTGCCCAATTTATTCCATAGAGTCCTCCAAAAGTGTCCTACAAATTTAGTATCTTGATCAGAGACAATAGTCCTAGGAAGTCCATGTAGTCTAACTATCTCCTTAAAGAATAGATTTGCAATATTAGTAGCATCACTTGTTTTTGTTCATGGGATGAAATGAGCCATTTTAGAATACCTATCAACTACTACAAATATTGAATCATGTCCTTTATAGGTTCTTAGTAGACGAAGTACAAATTCCATACTGATTGAATCTCATGGCCTATTTGGGATTGGTAGTGGTTGATACAAACCTACATTTTGGCTGCTTCCTTTGGCATGTTGGCATACTTTACACCTCTCCACAAACTTCTTAACATAATTTCCCATACTTGGCCAATATTAATGTGAACTTAATTGAGCCAGTGTCTTATTTTGTCCAAAATGTCCTGCTAGTGTTTCTCCTTCAATAGATTCTCTCTCATGGAGCTTCTTGGAATGCAAAGTTGGTTACCTTTGAATAGTAGACCCTCCTATATCATGTATTCCATCCAAGGAATCCTATCACTACTCAAGGGATTTAAACATGCTTCATATGCCTCCTTGAAGTCTTTGTCTTCTTTATACATCTCCTTCAAGTCATTAAAACCTAGTATGCTGACTTGAGACTCCTACAAGATCAAACTCCTCCTGCTCAAAGAATCTGCCACTTTATTAGATTGACCACTCTTATGTTTGATGAAAAAAGTAAAAATTTGCAAAAATTCAACCCATTTGACATGTCTCTAGTTCAACTTATGTTCACTATTGATAAATTACAAAGCATGATTGTCAGTGAACAAAAAAAATTCATTAGGCATGAGATAATGCCTCCATTTCTTTAATTCTTGTATTATGGAATAGAACTCCTGATCATATGTTGAATATCTCTTCTTTGCATCATTAAGCTTTTCACTGAAGTAAGCAATAGGCTTTCCCTCTTGAATAAGGACAACACCTATAGAAGTCCGACTAACATCACACTCAACTTGAAAACGCTTAGTAAAATTAGGTAAAGACAGGATAGGTTCCTTCGTAATTTTATTTTTAAGCATATGAAAAATTTTATTAGCATCTTCTGTCCAATAGAATGTCTTTTTATCTCCCTTAATGGTATCCACTATTGGACCACAAATCCTACTAATATTTCTTATGAATTTCCTATAGAAACTGGCCAACCCATGAAAAATTCTTACCTCAAAGATATTCTTAGGAGTAGGCCATTCAATGATTGCCTTTATATTGTCCTTGTCCATCTTTATTCCTTCTTGTGAGATGCCAAATCCCAAGTAAACCAATTCTATCTTCAAGAAAGTACACTTTTTGAGATTGATTAGTAGCTTTTCTTCATGCAATTTACCTAATACCATCCTTAAATGTCTCAAATGCTCTTCCTTTGATTGACTATACATTAGAATGTCATCCAAGTATACTACGACAAACTTACTTGTGAAATATTTAAGCACTCATTCATAGGTGCATGAAAGTGCTTGGAGCATTAGTTAAGCCAAATGGCATAACTAGCCATTCATAGAGACCATGGTTTGTTTTAAAGGTTGTCTTCCACTCATCATCTTCCCTAATTCTAATCTGATGGTAGCCACTTTTCAAGTCTATTTTAGAGAAATAACTAGCCCCACTTAAAAAATCCAATAAATCATCAATCCTTGGTAAAGGGAACCTATACCTGATGGTTATTTTGTTGATTGCTCTTGAATCTGTGCACATTCACCAACTTCCATCCTTCTTAGGGCTCAAAATAGTTGGAACTGCACAAGGACTTAAACTTTCCTTTATCAATCCTTTCTCTAACAATTCTTGCACCTGTTTCTTTATTTCTTCATTTTCTCTCGGTGTCATCCTATAGGCGACTTTATTTGGAAGATTTTCTCCTGGAATCAAATCTATGTGATGGCTAATACTCCTTAATGGGGTAAAACATTAGGAAGATCATCAAATAATGTCTTTATATTCTTTCAACATACCTTGAATTTCTTTAGGAAAATCAATTATCTTTGTGCTAGTATCTTTACTTTTAAGCTTTCCTATCAAAGCAAAGTTTACCTCTTCCTTCTTAATTTGGTGTAGGAATTGCTTACCACCCATTAGCATCACTCTAGAACTTGGTTCAATAGCAACATGTTCCTCCTTCAAGGGTGTAAGAATGTGCTTCTTCCCATCTTTCTCAAAAGTGTAGGTATTGTTTCGCCCATCATGCATAGCCTTTCTGTCATATTGCCAAGGTCTTCCAAGTAAAACATGGCATACATCCATGGGCATAAC
>MU227995.1:1401189-1433552 GCA_018584345.1 Thuja plicata | reverse complement strand
TAAGACACTATTATCAAAATTGTTCATCTCAAATGAAATCAGTCTACCAATCAGGCTATCAAGAGTGACTGTATTATTTGCTACTACTCTCATTTCTTGAATAGCAGAGACTCTAATAGCATATACAAGCAATAAGGTTCTTAGGATTTTACTTACCACTATTTCCTCTTCAAGTGTACCTCCAACACCTCATATAGCATTGACTACTTCTTTTATTCTTGTGCTGTACTGTGTGATGTTTTCACCTTCTTTCATTCTGAGATCATCAAACTTAATTGCAGATTTTCAGATCTATTTACTTACAATATCTTTTTGATCAATGTATCAATACAATTCCTTTGTACTTAACTCTTTCTTCTTTGTGATGCTGTGCTTTTCTGTCCGTCGGTGTCTGCAGAATTCTTTAGCTCTCTCTCAGCTTGATTGATCAGGACTGTATGAAGTTCATCCTTCATCAATTTCTCTTTAGCATCTTCCTTCAGTTCACTCCCTCGTGTATTTGATTGCTTCTCAACCACTCTAAGAATGAATTATACTTGTCTCTTAAATAGACATGATTTTCCTTAATTCTAGCTTCTTGATTCTTGATTCTTGATTCTTGGCGTGAAAAACAATCTAGCCAAATTGATTTATGGCTTTAACTCCTGATTTATCTCGTAGTTATCTTCTAGCCAACTATACAAATCACTTACTTAACTATGGTTGAATAAAACAAACCAAACAACTAGTTAAGTCTATCTTTTAGCTCTACCAACTAGATATTTTGTCATTTTCTGATCTCTCTATTCTGTCGATCAATTCTGCAGTTCGTCGTCGGTGACAATTTCCAGTTCTGTTGGTGTCACTTCAGTTAGCTTCAGGATCTCCATCTATTGGGCATCATTGGTTCTTTCTCGTCGGGCAACATTGTTTTCAACTTGTCAGGCATCCTTTGGTTCTGCTTCATTGGGCAACACTGTCTTCTGCTTGTCGGGCATCACTGTGACTTTTGTCTTTGTCTTTACCAATGGTGTGCACTCCGTCGGTGTAGTCTGTCACTTAGTGAATACTAGACTTTTATGCATTGCTGAAAGCATAACCTCTATTCTATTGATTCTGTGAAGTCTTTGGCATGACCATACAGATGATATTAAGTTGACATCAATGACAATACAAACCATTAACTGATTTAATGTCTTGCATCATCTTCAACTTAATATAGTCAATCATTTAATCAGTTACATGTCATCAGATCTATCTTTTCCGTCCCACCTCCTCCTTGCAGTAGCGAATTGGCTTTTAATTGTCTACTAGTTTGATTGTGCTTGTGGATTTATCCTCAAAGTACTACAATAATTACAACAACTATGACTCCAATGCTTTCGATATCAGTATTCCATCAAACTCTAGGCTCTGATACCACAAATGGTACACAACAGAGACTCAAACTCAATGAAAATAATATACAAGGAAAGTGAATGACATTCTGGGACTTCACCAAAACACACAATTTATTTCCTTTCCCCACACGCTCAATCTATTTGACAAGTTTGCAAACTTACAATATTTATATAAAACTATAGAACCTCCTAATCCACAAAATATGGAACAAATTACTAACATTGCCAAATTCCTAGTTATCTAAAATCTTATCAAACTAAAATTAAGATAAAAATGTTTGGTGAGATTATCTTCTAGGATGGTAATCTTGGACGACAGTTGCTTCTGCATTAGAGTTCATGTCACCTTGGTGACAAGAATGAGTTGCATGTATTTGTGAGTATGGATTTTTTTACTATCTATTGATGACCTAGATACACGAATATCTCAAAAATAATGGTTGAGACAACCAAAGATGATCAAAAAAGGCATTTGATATGTCAAATTTTAGGTTGTTGCACTGTTGTCTCCACATAGAGGTGTAGAAAATAAATTACCATACTTTTGTATCAAAGAAAACATGTCAATATATTTCTTAAAAAGTTTACAATGATGGATTTCAAAACCATTTATACATTCATTCATGGAATGAAGATTACAATTATCTATTTTTATCCATCTTTTCAAGTAAATGCAACTCCCTATGGTTAGATTTTTTAATTTGTTTGACTTACATTAGACTATGTATTCGTTTTATTATCATTTATCATCGAATGGAGATTACAATTATCTATTTTATCCATCTCTTTAAGTAAATGCGACTCCCTATTGATATCTGATTAGATGTTTGATTTATTTGACTTACATTCGACTATGCATTAGTTTTATTATCACTTAGATCATAGAATGAAAATTACAATTATCTATTTTTATCCATGTCTTCAAGTAAATGCAACTCACTATTGATAACTGATTAGATGTTTGATTTATTTGACTTACATTAGACTATGTATTAGTTTTATTATCACTTATCATAGAGTGGAAATTGCAATTATCACAAGAATCAAAGACGTGTCATTGACAAGCAACAAAATGGGTACTAAGATATATGTATTGTACAAAAACAATGATCAATTCTTTTCAAAAGGGTACACAGATGCTGATTGTGCTGGATATATTGATGATAGGAAATCCATGATTCGTTTTGTTTTCATTTTAGTGTCAAAGTCCTATTTCTTGGAGAAGCATTGTTCATTCTTCAATAGAAGCAAAACAACATACGACAAGTGCAACATTTTATGAAGTAATTTGGCTAATAATTTGGCTATGTTATATATTAGAAAGAATGAGAGTACCTCAAAAACAACCCACAATCTTCTATTGTGGTTATTAAAATGTTCTTAAATATGTTTGTAATCTAATATTTCCTTAACATACCAAACACATTTAAATTGATTGTCACTCCATATGAATTTTTTTAACAAATTTAATATTCAACTTTAAATATTTTTCTCACAAGAAACATGCTAACATCTTCACTAATAGATGTGTGAAGTTTAATACTTTTCAGGATTCTCTTATTAGTACTTTAAATTAATGAAATAAGTAAGGAATGTTTGACACATTCCATCATAACTTACACATATTTTTGATTTGTTATTATTGATTTTTATATATTATTATTTGTTAATACACTTGAGTTATTTACTATATATTAAATTTGTAAATTCATGATTCATCAATATTTTCATGTATAAATTTTGAGATTTCCTAATAGAGATAGGGGTCTTCCACTATTTTCCTACTTAAAATTCACTCTCTAGAACTACCTTCCTTTCTTGCATTTTTATTGCTCCTTTATAATAGCTTATTTTAATGCATTTTTTCTTTTAACTTATGTTTTAATATTGTGCATACATATGTAAGTATATTAGGATTAGTCCCATGCCTTTATCTTATAATTTCCTCTCTAGAATTACCCTCCTTTCTTGCATTCTTATTACTCCTTTAGAATCACTTATTTTATTGTATTTTGTTTTTAAATTATGTTTTAATAATGTGCATACATATGTAAATATATTAGGATTAGTCCCATGCCTTCATCTCATAAGCAAAGAAAGTAAACAATGTAATTGTGGGTAAAAGTTGTTGGCTGAGTCTTGATATTAAGATTACAATTTGTCTCTCTTTTCATCACCTTGCACTCCCACATACCTGCAATTACATATAGTACAATAATATTCTAGATTATTCAGAAACATAATCAATACATTAGATTTAATATATAACATAATAAATATAACATTCATTAATATTGATGTTAAGGATTCATAACTATTCATCTCGTACATATAACAACATTTTACAAATAGAAATTTTATTCCTAATCCAAATTACAAAAGAAGTTAAAAGTCTTTTTAAAAAAAAAAAATCTATGAAATATGACAGTTGAATTAAAGAACAGACAAAAATAATATCAAATAGAAAAACTAAAAAATAAGGAAGATAAAAATAATATCAAACATAAAAACTAAAAAATAAAGATGATCAGAAGTACACATAACACAAAATTACCTGATTCACTATTAAAGACTACAATCATAGGAAAGTAATGACAATCTCTATATTGCCTATTATTATGATACACAATACATCACCCATTTACATATAAATGTCTAACTCTTCAAATAGGAAGAGATAACAGAAAAATGAATAAACTAATTACATAAATAGTTTTTTTTGATCATTAAGGGGCCGAAGCCAAGATTTGTATTAATATATAAAATGTAAAATGAAAGGAAAATACAAAAGAGTTACTGGTTCATAACCCAATCCTACCAAGAGAATTGTGAACCCAAAACATGGCACCTAGGCTCAAACCAGAGTGAAGTTTTGCAGTAGGTCGAAATTCAATGATTGAATAACCAAGCAAAATTCAAAATGTCAAATTCATATAGCCCCAAATGGACTTAGCTTGTGAGGTCACACAGAGGGATAAGTGGTGTCGTTCTTAGTGGTTTCTCTAGAACCATATTTGGAGCTGTCCCCCAAGGCTGGAGAGCCTCTATCCTATGGTTCATCCTCAAAAGACTCCTCCTCTGGATCGCCAATCTCCTCATCTTCCACCTCCCCTTTGTCCTCATCTTCTTTGTCATCACCATCAACCTCAACCTCGCCACTATCATCATTAGAGTTGACCTCCATTTCCTCCCTTGGGACTCCATTTTATGATGAGTAAGAACTCCCCAACCCATCCAACCTTTCATCATATTTCTATTGATAAACCCAAGGGAGAGTTTCATCTAAATTGTCACCATACGGGACATTCAAACCATCCTCAATTCCTAGGAATTTAGAGAGGAATATTAAACCTCTCCTCATCATGAAAATCCACAGCTGATGGTCTTCCCATTATCATCCCCAAAGAATGTGAAGGTGTTGATGTGGTCCAGTGCATATATTTTTTCTGGGGCCAATTCCAAAACTAGGGAAGGGTTGGCCTGCGGTCATTATTGTGGCTAAGTCCCAGGGCAGTCACGTTGTGAGATCTGAATCAATGTTCATGACTACCTTATGGATCCCCACTATGAATTTCCTAGAGAAAAAACGGTCACACAAATGCTCCGCTAGAAACTTTAAAGCCCCAACAACCATAATACTTGCAAGGAATCCCATGCAGATGTCTGAAGAAACCCTGAACCTGTGATTTGTACACAAAAAATTGTAACCTAAAACTTTCCTCACGGCATGAGTGATGAGGGGATGGTGATAGATACAAACTTCATTGATTTGATTGGAGGTAATGGGGGTGTCAAAGGCTATTTGTTTGATATTAGAACCAAAATTCATTTGGGAATCCATCTTTCTGTCTCAAAAGTCTATCACTCTTGATCTCAAGAAACCTTTTAGAAGAAAATATCAGTACTGCCAAGATAATAAACTCGCAAAATTAATGTAAGTGAAACCATTTGATGTTAGTGCATCACACTCTATCATAACTCTGAGAAACATACTCTCCTTGTCAATGTCGTGTCTCAAGATGAAATCAAAAAATGGCAATTCCCAACTTTAGTGACACTTCAAAAGTTCCACCTAAAAAAGCTCCAGTCATTCCTAAAAAAGAGATGACAGTTGTGCTAGAAAGGAGGTAGAGAGTTTGCATGCGACATAGCCCAAGGATAGGATCTTCTAGGATGATGTGATGTGAATTGAATGAAAGATTTTAACTCACGCAAAGTGAATCTGGGAAAATATGTTGCAATATTGTAACGTCGTCCAAACTCGGGGATACAAAGAGCCTTTTGAAGGTGTCAGGAGTCATCACATCAACCCCAACAAAATTTTTTCACCAAGGAAAAAAATATCTATTGAAGTCAAAGAGATTGAGGCTGAGCTACATCGATTAGACACCCAAAGACCATTGCTAAATGTACCACTTGCCCAACCAAACTACTCAGTGTATTTGATATGTTCACCCAGAGCTGCCTTATTTGCTAGATCATCGGCCATGAAATTTGCTTCTCGGTAGATATGATTAGCCATTGTGAATTCAAAATTTTTAATTAAATTTAGAATCACCTCTAGAATTGCATGCAGTTTCCAATTTGGAGAAGCCCCTATTTTAACTGCATTGATTGTAATCAGGGAATCCCCTTCAATTTCTAGTTTTTTTATGCCCATTTTAAATGCCATCTACAGTCCCAATAGCAGAGTTTTAAATTCTGTCAAATTGCTTGTGCCAATTTCCAATGGTTTTGCCAGTTTGGCAATCAGGGAACCATCACTAGAATGAATAATGCACCCCACCCTTGAGGGACCAGGGTTTCCCTTTGAAGCTCCATCAAAATTCAATTTATACCAACCCAGAGAAGGAGGTTTCCACTTGCAGTTAGCTCTAAGGGTGACATTTGCTTTAACTCTAATGCCAATTGTAGGGGGAGACTTAAGCCTAAACCAATTTTTGATCATATAATCATCCCAGCTGGTATAATACTTCTGTTGTGCACTTTGTAATTGGATCCTAGCATTCATGACTTCCATTATAGAGGCTTCAATTCAGTTTAAGATTGAGGATTTGTCCAAAGACTTATCTTGGAAAATTATTCTATTCGTTTCCTTCCATATTTCCCAAATCATAATTGAAGGAGTGATTATCCACAAATTGCCACATAAGATATCTTTGGAGAGTTGAGGCCATAAAATGAAGAGTGAAAGAATGTCATTCGAAAGAGCTACAGACCATCCTAGTTTTGCACAAAGCCATTGCCAACACTCCGATGTAAAGGGACAAGTAAGTAGTAGATGATTCATATCCTCTTCATTGGTATAGCATAGAAAACTTTAGAAGGACCATGGTATCCCATTTTCTTGAACCGATTGGCAGTTAGGATTCTACCTTGAATTGCTGCCCAAGCAAAAATTCTTGCTTTGGGAAGGCAGACTTTATTCCATCACAACTAATTGAATAATTGAGGTTGTTTGTGGGAAGAAGTGTCTAAGAGAATGATGTATCCATCCTTTGCCTTATAATCCCCTGATTTAGAGCCATTATAAATGATTTCATCTTTACCTTCTTTAATAAAAAAAGATATGCCCTCTAGTATCTTTTTCAAGTGAAGAAGTTCAGTTGGATCAATATTGAGTTGTTCAAACTGTCTGCAATGCCAAGAGCCATCAATAAAGTTTGGGGAGCCTGGAGAGATGTAATATTTTACCAAAGGGCCCCATTTATTTGTACAAATTTTACTGATGTTATTCTAACCTAGCATTTGATTTATGCTTGGAAACCTGCCCCATGAATCTTCCCAAACATCTGGCAATAGAACCATCTTTGATGTTCCAAGTTTTTTTATCCTCAATTAGTCTCCTTGAATTGGAGACAAAATTCCATATTCTGGATCCTCTAGGGAGATCTGATATTCTGATAACTTTTTCATCCTCTAATTGATGAAAATATTTGCCTTTAAGAATTTTGACCCACTTGAGATTCTTCTCCTTTAATATTTTCCAAATTTTTTTTTCCCCAAGAGCCTGGTTCTGCCATTGTAGATTTTTGATGCCGGTACCTCCTACCTCAACTGGTGTACATACCTTATCCCAGGAAATAAGAGGGAATTTCCTTTTGGTATCAGTCCCTTGCCAAAAAATTTTTCTCAGTCTTTTGATTATGTCCAAGTAGCTCCCCAATGGAAGAGAGAGGCAAGACATAAGATAAATAGGAATGGATGGCAGTGTGTCTTTGATCAAAACCACCCTCCTTGCCCAAGAAAGCCATCTTGATTTCCAAGAATCCATCTTCCTGTCCAATATTTCCCCAATTGGTTTCCATGCATTTTCAGATCTAAGAAATTTATCTATAGGGATTCCAAGGTACAGACATGGGAAAGATCCAATTTTAAACTTAAACACCTTTTTAATGTTCTATTGAGTTTTCTTTCTGGTGTTAAGAAAGTAAATTGTTGATTTAACTTTATTGGCCTCTTTACCCGATGCTAGAGCATACTTATATCCAAAGTTACTTTCATAACCGAGGCCTCCTTGATATTACCATTTCCAAATAGGAGTATGTCGTCAACAAATTGTTAATGAGCGATAGCCTTAACCAAAGATGTAATTTCTACACCCTGAATAACTCCTTGATCCTGCAGACTGATGAGTCTTCGCCCTAAGGCTTCTTCCATGATGATAAAAAGAAAGGGGAAAAGGGGATATCCCTGCCCAATTCCATTAGTTCCTTCAAAAAAACCCACAAGGGAGCCATTTACCAAGATTGAGAATTTTGGAGTAGAGATGCAGTAATAAATAAGGTTTATCCAAGCTTTAGAGAACCCAAACTTCTCCATACATTTTAAAAGAAACCTCCAATCTACTTTATCATAAGCCTTCTTTATGTCTAATTTAATAATCATGCTAGGTTTCTTGTTACATTGACTTGAGTGGATAGCTTCTTATGCAATAATAATGCCATAAAAAATTGACCTCCCTGGAAAAAACCCTGTTTGTTCCTTACCAATGATCTTACTCATCACCAATTTTAATCTATTGGCTAAAGATTTAGAAAATATTTTATATAAAGTATTACATAAAGCAATGGGTTGAAATTCATCCATACAAGAGGCATTTTCTTTCTTAGGAATTAAGGCAATGAAAGTACTGTTGATTTCAATTAAGAATCTACCTGAGGAGCAACCTACCTCTAGAGCCTCAGTAAGTTCCTTGCATAAAATGTGCCAAAATTTTAGGAAGAAGAAGGGAGGAAAGCCATCCGGGCTAGAAGCTTTATCTGAAGCCATGTGTGAGAGAGTTTCTAGAATTTCATTCTCATAAAATTTGGCAAGGAGCAAAGAGTTATCTATTTTTGAAATGAGTTTTGGAATGTCTCTAAGAAATTCATCCTGTGCCATGAAGTGAGATGCATCATGATTTAGTAATTCTATGTAAAAGCTAACAATTTCCTTTTGAATCTCATTTTGATCTTGTAGAATAGTGCCATTCTCCTTGGAAATTTGATGAATCATGTTAATGTTGCGGCATTGTTTAGTGCTGTTATGGAAGAATTTAGTGTTTTTATCCCCTGCCTCTAGCCAACTCTCTCTAGATTTTTGCTTCCAAAATATTTCTTCCTTAGCTAAGATATTTTCCTGAGCTCTTAATAGTTCTTTTTCTAGATCATATCTTTCCTTATTCATTCCCAACTGTATAATGGAATCATGAAGATCCTTAATCTTACTCTCCACCTCCACTTTTGAGATAAAGATATTGTTAAAGTGTGTTCTGTTCCATATGAGTTATTCTGTTTGACATATTTTAGTTTTGAAAGAAAGAAGAATAATTTTGAACCTTTAATTTTAAATTCTGCCCACCAATCTGAAACTAGACTCAAAAAGTTGTCGTCTTTAAGCCACATGTTTTCAAATTTGAAAGGGAAGAGAAAAGGTTTGTTTTCACTGAGGATTTCTAATTGAATGGGGAAGTGATTTGAGCCTAAGGTTGGAGATATAGAAGCTTTAAGATCAAAGGGAAAAAGAGAAAGATCTCCTTTGAAAAAGAATCTATCTAGTTTCTCAACAATATTACTAGGCCCCAACCTTTTGTTGTTCCAAGTGAACTTCCCATTTTCTAGTTCTATTCCAACATAGATTCTACTTGTAGCCAATCTTCGAAATCACATTGACATTGTGATTCCCTTTGAGATCCTCCCAATTTATCTGAGGGATGAAAAATGGCAATAAAATTTCCCCCAATGATGAAACTTTCATTTGCATGATCCTGTATGTGCTTACTCAATTCTGACCAGAATTCCAATTTCCTTCTCCTCAGATTTAGGCCATATACATTTATAATGTAGAACTGGAGATTGAAAGAAAGGCTCCAAATTTCACCCCCCATCCAATTTGATTTCTTGCTATGATTGATAAATCTAACATATCTCAGGTTCCATAAAATGGCAATACCTCCAGAGGAGCCAAGTGCATCATATCCCTCTACGGACCAGTCCTCGAGTGATTTGGAGAAGATGGAGAGTTGTTCTATATTCATCTTTGTTTCCTGTAGAATAACTAAATATGGTTTGGCCATGAATATGCAGCGTTTCACCATTCGCTGCTTGTTAGGAGCATTGAGGCCCCTAACATTCCAAGAAAGGACCTTCATTGTGAATTGGGAAGGAACTTCCCCTTCCCTACATTAAAATAAGCTATGATTTTGGATTTTTCTAGGTCATCACCATCTTCCGATCTTAGTGTGACCATGGATTTCCTTCCTTTGCTTTTCTTCTTGATCATTCCACAATCAGGAATTGGTCTGATGTTAGGTGACTTTTGTATTCCAAAAGTGTGGGAAATAGTAGAAAGGTCATTAACTATTGCAGGAGTGCCATCTAAATCCTTATCCACCAAGGGGATCTACTCAAAAAAATTTACAAGAATGCCATCAAAATCCTTATCCACCAAGGGTACCTGCTGAGAAAAATTTGAAGATTTATCTTTGTAGTGTACCAATCCTTCAATGTTTTTCCATTTTTCTTCTTTCTCAACATAATCCACCTCAAGCAGTCTTTCTACAAATGAAAATGAGTTATTCTCCTTTCCTGGGTTGCTTATTTGAACTCCCCCAAAGAGATCATAGACTGCTTGAATTCTGGGAGAAATGGGAGATTGACTGTTTAGAACTTCAGATGGTGCCTCCTTTCCCCTTTCTACATTTTCTTTCTGATGAGGATGTCCTTTTCCAACCATCTTGAGAGGAATGATTCCCCTTTGATTCCATTCCTATGTATGGATTCTTTGGTAGACTCCTCATGTTCCGGTTTGCTATTCTTTAATTATTTGGCTCTTAGTCTTGAGGATTTACAGGTTCCCAAACTATTATAGGGGGATTCAAAGTCAGTGATATCTTCCATCATTGTGGAAGGAGAGACCAAGGTTTTAACCTTTTGGATTAATGGATTTTTATCCATAGAGGAACCTAAAATCTTCTCTAACTTTGCCATATGCCATAAGTCACCGAGCTTGGTTTGCAAAATGTCATCCTCCTGAACCTCTATCTGGTTAATGTATTTTTAGAAGGAGAGATGTGTTCCTTAAAAGAGCTCCCCTCTTGAAACATCGCTGACCTTGGCATAATGTTCTCTTTTACCTCCTAAATCACACTACGAATAAATGTATTTTTAGAAGGATTGATATGTTCCTCTGAAGAACTACCCTCATGAAACATCACTATCCCTGGAAAAATACTCTCTTCTTCCATAACTTGTTCTGCCAAATTAGATATCATCTCAGCTTGCACTTCTCTGAACCATAGGGTCAATAATTGTTCTACAACCTTTGAGTTAAATCTAGAAATGTGAGAGGGCAACACATCTTTAATAGTTGATGACATAAGACTTTACATTATTATCAATGACAAAACCATAAAACACTATATAATATAAAGTGGTGCCAACAAAACCATCTTACACAATGCTACTTTCCTGAAGTGACAGAATTTGTGTTGAGAGAATTTTGAGAGAGTAAAAAGAGGAAACCTCCTTATGAACTCTAGTGTAGCTTTAACAACATTCTTAGCTGCAAGGGGTCCAAATTCATGTATTGCATTCTCACCCTGCTGTGCTTCAGCCAAGTCAGAAAAACCTCTGAAAACAATGACTTTTAATTTATTTGACAGGGTGGTCTGCAAATATCCAAAAAAAAATACAATTTATTACTCACCAAAAAATGAAACTGCAGAAGAAAAAAAATACCTATTTGAACAAACTGCTAAACAAAATACCTTTCACAAAGAATGAAATAACAGTAATTGATTAGCAATAAGCATACCATAACTACTATTGCACCCTCTTCACCAACAGAGGAAATGTTAAAGTGGGTTACAAGAAACTCTCTTTAAGAACCATTATCCACAAAAATATTTGCAGATGATGCCCTGTGCCTAAAGACAATGTTTTTGATTAAGGTAACAACAGGTTTTGAAGGGGCCCCGAAACCATTTACAAAAAGCCAAAAGATAGAGAAAGAAGGACAAGGAAATGACTATCTATCAAAAGAGATAGAAAACCAAGAGAGGGATAAAACCCATATATAACAGATTACATTACAAAATAATAAAATAGAAACAAGCTCCCATCAGACGAAAAGCCAAAAAGAAAAAACTTCTAGCAGCCCAACCTAAAAAGCTTCCAGCTGATCTTCCAACATCTGAACTTCAACCATCTGCAGCTCCATACTCTGGATCGTGTCCTGTAATTTCTTGATATGTGGAGTTTGGACTTGGGATTTATTTTTAGTACTGGAATGAGTCCTAGAACCTGGGCTTGAAGTTTGCACTTCCAGAGGGAAATCTTCCTCCTGCCTAGCCTTGTCACTGTCATTTCTGTCCAGAAGGGTATATAATGATTTCAGATTATCCAGGGAATTATTCATACCCATTTTGCTAACCGCAGTAAGATTTTTAATGAGAACCTTGTTGTTGTTAATCTTATCATTAATGTTTCTGAGCTTGTTATCAACCAAAGTACTGATCTTGGTATCTATATTGTTAACCTTATCAAAAACATTATGCCCCTGCTGATACATAGTAGCATCATTGCGCATTTTATCAACAATTTCCTCCATCAAAGCAGTCCTAATCTCCAGATTCTTATAATTATCTTTGATCTCCTTTATGTCATCATGAATCCATTTATCCATGTTATAGCTATTATCTTCTTCTTTACCTGCCATTTGCAGAAAAGAGATAGTTTCCGCCCTTTTGACATTGACCTATCTGTCATGAAGATCATCCTCAAGGATCCTCTTGTTATAGACATTTTTGTAATCTGGGTCACCTTTCAAGTTATCCTAGCTATCATCAATCTTCTTAATGTCCATGTTATTTTTCTCATTTTTCTCTATTTCCTTTTCCTCCTTAGTGTTCTTCGTTATGCCTTTGTCATTCTCCAAATCCCCTGTTTCCTTATGGTGATCCTGAAAGTCTAAAATCTGGTCTTCCCCATCTTCAATGTTAAGTATGTGATCCTCAATGTGGGTTTCAGTATCCCCCGACTCCCTCTGAGATTCCAGAGTGTCCTGCTTCTGCTCCTCATCACTATCCTTATTTATAGTGTGGTCTTCCATATGGGTGTCAATCACATTGTCAATTTCTTCCTTTATTTCCTCCAAATTTTTGTTCTCCAGATTCTGGATTTCCTCGAGAGCATCTTTACCACTTGGAGACACATTGGGAGTCATGTCCTCATTTTTATACAACTTCCCAGTAAAACCCTCATCCTCAGATGACACAATTTATTGTTCATCATCCGTTTTCATTACCTTAATATCATCATAAATTGATAGAGATATATCCGCTTCAACAGGGCCTTTGTGGATTTTTTAGGAATTTCCTTACTAGGGATTTTACCCTTAGACTGCTCCAGAATTTTCTTCTTAGTATTCACAATACTTTTGGGGATGGGGTCAGGGATATGGTTCTTGATATAGTCAGTAATCAACAGGATTAATCCCTCATGTAACATAGGAGAAGACTTACTCCTATGGTCGCTGATGCTTTGGTTGAGCGAGCTTAAGAGAAATAATGGAAAAAAACCCTAATATTATGATAGAAATCGTTTACCATAACAAAATGATAATTGTAAACCTTAGAATACCTACCATCCAAAGTGAAATACTCCATGATGGCCCGAATCACAAATGCCCAGATCAACTTGATATTTGACAGGTTCACATAATCATTGTCACCCTTCACAAGCATAGCCATTTCTTCGTCAGTCTTAGGGAATTTTTTATAGCCCTTGTTACCTTCTTTTTTATCTTTCAGAAAATTCTTCCCATCCTTCAGAAGACCAGTAATTTTAGCAATCCTATCCAGAGTGAGCTTGAGAGATTTTCCCAAGATAGACAGTGCCATTCTCCCATCCCTTTACAAAGGATTTTGTCACCTCCTTGTCATTTCCATGAAGCCTCTTCAAATATCTATGAACATTACCCTTCTTAAGCTTGTTCCACACATCTTTTTCTTCCCTCCATTTACACTCCGCAAGCTCTTCTCTCTTCAAATCTCCACCCATGTCTTCTTCTTCTGCAATTCAAATACTTTCTTTGCTCTATTTCATACTAGTATTAAGCACACAATGAAAGCCAATTTTCACAATGATAGAGTACTTAATGATAATCTAGAGACCTTGTCTCTTAATTAAGTTATCAATAATTTGATGTTTCACAATGCACGACACCGTCGCTGTACCCCTAATCAAATCAACATTAATCATAATGATTAATGCGAATGACCTCACCTGCCTTATGATTGAGCCTATCATAATTAAGTAATAAATCCACCTCATTATTAATTCTTGCATTCCCATACCACTTGCATGTGATATATTTCTTAACTCCAATGTTGGCTAGACAATCAGCCACTTGGTTTGTTTCCCAAAAATAATGTGAAACATAAAAAGATTTAAATTTTGAAGCCACATTATTAATCTTAGCAACGATATGTTCTATGGTCCAAGAAGCTTTATTCTTGCCTCTAATGTTATTAATGATATTTAGAGAGTCTCCCTCCAGCCAAAATTTTTCACATCCCATATCCTCTGCCATCATTATAATGTTGAGAGCTGCCATAGCTTCGGCTCTATGATTAGATTGTGTTCCCAAAGGAGAAACAATGGCCCCAATACTATTACCATTATGGTCTCTAATTAATCCGCCTCCTCCAACAATACCCGGGTTGCCCTTTGCAGCCCCATCAAAGATTTTACCCAACCATCAGGGGGCGATGTCCAAGTTGCCAGAGATCTCTAGTTGATTTGGTTGTTATTACTATCACTTTTCTTCTTACCTAATCCCTTAATTTTTGAAATAGAGAAATTTTCTTCTAGCGCACTGCAAATCTGATTTCCAACAACTTCAGGAGAGGCCTTCTTTTATCTAAAAATTCCATTGTTGCACTCTTTCCAAATTATCTAGTAGACGTGAGGAGGAATGAGGAGCCATAGGTCTTTATCAATAAAGTTCTGAGGTGGGTAACTCCATTGAGAAACAAAATCCTACTAGACAAAAGTAAATCCTGCCAGACAAAAGAAAAACACCAGCAGATATGCCATTTTCTAAAAATGATCTCCCATACCTTACGAGTGAAAGGACAATGGAGCATGATATGATCACAAGATTCAGAATTTTCAAAGCAAAGACTACATCTATTAAAAATGTGTATACCCCTCCTAGTAAGGTTTTCAAGAGTCAACAGTTTGTTTTGAATTAAGAGCCAATAGAAGAAGTTAATATTAGGTATAAGATTTTTGTACCAAACAAAAGAGAAAGGAGGCCTTTCCTCTCTTTTTGAAAGAATATTAACAGCATAGGCCACAAAGTAATTGTCATCAGAAGTAGGATTCCACACAACTGAGTCCTTAATGTTATCTTTTATGTGCTAGGTCTGCAGCTCATGCTGGAGGGAAATGAGTCTAGCATCAATATCTCCCAGGTCCTTCCAGCTACTTTCCTGCCAGTAATCAGTAACTTTGGTGCCAATGGCTTCTTTGCTTTTATCAATAATTTCTTTCCAGTCTTGATTAGTTGACAAAGGCACTGAATGGATCCATTCGTCATCCCAAAACTCAATTCTACAACCATCTCCCAGCTTCCATATTTTTCCTTTCACAATAAGATCCTTAGTTGATTTTATACTATTCCAGATGAACGAACCATTAGTGCTATTGTCTTCTACTATAAAGTCCTCCAAAGAATTGTTGAGAAAGAGATACTTACTTTGAATGATAGAGTTCCACTCTTTTTGATCTCCATAAATTATCCACAATTGTTTAGCCATGAGGGCTTTATTAACTTTTTTAATAGTCCACAACCCTAGACCTCCCAGCTTTTTAGGTCTACAAACTTTTTCCCATGATACAAGACTCATTCTTTTCTTCTCCTCAACCCTAGACCAGAGGAATCTTTTCTGGATTTTTTTAATTTCATTAGCAATTTTATGGGGGATTTTAAATAAGCTCATAGCATAAACAGGGAGGTTCTGGAGGGTAGATTTCAGAAGTTAGAGTTTTCCAGCATTGCTGAGAAGCGCCCCTTTCCAACCAAATTTTTTTTTGTTATATCTATCAATAAGAGTGTGGCAGAAACTTTTAGGAGGGTTGGAGCAGAGGGGAAGTCCCAAGTAAGAAGAGGGGGTTTTTCCAATAGTACAATAAAGGATAGTAGACATTTTTATTTGTCTATATTCAGGGGTATTAATAAAGAATATGGAACTCTTATTCCAATTGACAAGCTGACCGGTAGCCTCTGTATAGATAGATAGTCCTTTCTTTAGGTTTCTGGCCTCTTTAATTGTCGACTCTCCCATAATAAATGTGTCATCCACAAATTTATCATGAGAGAAAATGAGTCTAGCTGAGGAAGGTTGAATACCTTTTATTTCCCCTTTTTCCACCATCTTATGAATATACCTCCCAAGGCACTCTACAAGAATTGCAAAGAGGATAGGAGATACAGGATCTCCTTGTCTTAAGCCTCTGGAAGGTTTAAAAAAGGGAGAAGAACCCCCATTAACAATGACAAAGGAGGAGATAGTAGTAACGAGTTGCATGATAATTTTGATAACCCCCTCGTGAAAGCCAAAAGAAGCCAGTACCATATGTAGAAAATGCTAGTCAACTCTGTCGTAAGCCTTTGAAAGGTCCAGTTTCATTATGAAGCCCTATTTTTTAGCCTTCTCCAGAGAATGGATATTCTCATGATTCACAATGATAGAGTCAAGGATTTGTCTCCCAGGGACAAAGCCATTCTGTTGAGGGGATATAATATTTGGTAGTAGACGGAGGAGTCTGGAGGTAATAACTTTGGACATAATTTTGTAAAGAGAGTTGCACAGGCTAATAGGTCTAAATTATTCCACCATGTTAGCTCCAGGTTTCTTAGGAATTAGGACCAGGAAAGTAGCATTTAATTCCCTGAGAAGACACTTAGACCCAAATAATTCTTTAACAGTTGCCTGAACATCTTGGCTAATAATATCCCAGTACTACTGGAAGAACATCATAGGGAAGCCATCAGGACCTGGAGATTTTTCTCCTTCGAAAGAGAATTTTTTTTTTTGATCTCCATATTAGAAGGAATAGCTTGGAGCATCTTGTTAGAAACTTCATCTACCAACTTAGGGATGGCATTAAGAATTTATTTCTGATTAGGTCTATCTAGATTATTATCCTTTGCAAGAAACTCTGAGAAGTGGAGATTAGTTATCCTATTAATAGCTTTGTGTTTCAAAGCTGTCATATGAAAAAATCTAGTGTTTTTTCTCCCCTTCCTTGAGCCAAAGAGCTCTAGATTGCTGTCTCCAAAAAGCCTCCTCCTTGGATATAATATTATGATAATCCGCAATCAGAATGTTTTCCTTGGTTTTAGTTTCCTCTGAGAAACCCTCTTTCTGGATACTGTTATGAATTTCCTTAATATCATTTTACAACTTACCTTTTTGACTAAAAATATCCCCAAACACTTCCTTGTTCCAAACTTTCAAATTGCTTTTAATAGTGCTCAGTTTCTTAGCCATTCTATACATTGCTCCCCCTTCCACCGTGTAATTCCACCATTCCTCAATTTTTTCTTCTAGGTTAGGGTGAGCAATCCACATTCTTTCAAATCTCAAGGGAAAGTTCTTTCTACTCTGGATCTGATTGATGTTTAAAGATATTGGATAGTGATTAGATCCAATACGAAGCTCAACAAAAAGAGTGCAGTAATACCTAACCATCCAGTCATTGGTTAAGAGGGCTCTATTCAGTTTAACCTAAATTAAGTCTTTCCCAGTATGTCTATTAGACCAGGTATAGTCAATGCCCTCCAAGTCAATATCTAACAGAGCTTCCTCATTGATAAATTCCATAAGGTCAGATCTACTATCAAGTTGGGAGATAGTCCCTCCCATTTTTTCCTCATTCTTGAGTGGAGTGTTGAAATCTCCCATAATCAGCCAGCTAGTTTCTTGGAACAGACTACGAAGAACTTTGAGTCTTTGCAAATAGTTCTGTTTACCACCTCTAGTGTTAGGGGCATAAACATTGATCATATTCCAACAACAGTTATCCATAAGATAAGTGATTTTAACCAAAAGAATGTTTTTTTCACTACGAATTAAGTTGCATACAATATTTTTATTATTCCAGAATATCCTTATTCCTCCTGAAGCTCCATCTGAATCACCACCTAGACTTTCATAACCTTTAGAAACATGCATTCTTTCTAGTTTCTCTTTAGTCATTTTAGTTTCTTGAATAAGAAGAATATCAGGTTTACTATCTCTAACCATATTCCTAAGAACATCCTGTTTGTGGAGGCTATTTAGCCCTCTTATATTCCAAGAAATGAATTTCATCTTAAAGACTTGGGGAACATATTTTGGGGATGGTACGTTGTTTTCCATCCATAATATTCTATTTTGCTTCCTAATCTCTTTTCTTCTTTTGTGATTCCCTTTATTTCTTACTCTTAGGAGTACCGACATCATCCTTCATTTGTCTTCTAGTTTGAACTCCCCCTAGGATGTGATTTTCTTGTTTTTTGGCCGATTCACATGAATTACTGTTGTTTTGGCCTCCTTTTTTGCCAGAAGATTTGTTGGAGCTTTTATGGTTCTTGACCTGTGACCAAGGAGCTTCTTGACTGACCACATATAACTTCAAGAAAGACTCTGGGTTTTCTTCACCCCACAAATCAGCAATGGGGGAAAGAGAGTCATCCTCACTATCTTCTGAAGAGGTCCCATTGGGATCAATTTCTCCACTAATTCTGAAATTGGAAACGGGAGGCCCAGAAGAAGACAGAGGAATTTTTTCTAAACTAATCAAGATGGTTGCATTATTAGAATCTTCTAATCTCTTCAGCTTAGACTAACATTGTTCTTGACAAGAGTCGGTGATAACTTGATTAGACTCATTCTTTTTATTCAAAGTATTTATGTCTTCTATTTGCATCATTACTTCTGATTCAATGGTAGGTTGATCTAGATTAGTTTGGATTACGAGAATAACCTTAGACTGATTAATATTCTCCTTTTCTGTACTGTTCTCTTGAAGATCATGATTGACATTATCTAAAGAACTTACAGCAGTATTTTTTTTTCTGTTTCTATACCTTTTTAGGTTCCCTTTTTTGTTCTTCTTTATCCTTTGTTTTTTTAATCGGGCAATGTTTAGCCCAATGACCAACTTCTTTGCAAGAAAAACAAGAAAAACGAAGTGATTCACATTCAATAGATTGGATGTACTTACCCAGTTTGGAGTTGATAGTAATGACCTCCGGGAGATCCTTCTTATGGTGTATGTTCACACATATTCTAGCATAGACTAATCTAGATCTGGCAGCCGTCATCAGATCAATCGACAACAGTTCCCTAAACGCACTCACTAGACCAACAAAAACATCCTCGCACCAGTATTCTATTGGTAGATTGGGTAATCTCACTCAAACCGGGGCTATCTCAAATATCTCTGCATCTAGATCCAGATTCGTTACCCATTTTTGAAGAGCCAACGATGATTTTCCAAACATCCAAAGTCCTCCACATAGAACCTTTGATAAATCTTCCATATTTGAGAAAAAAAATGAAAAAAACCCCTTTGGCATTGCTGCTATGTCTACTTTTCCCTTGAGTTTCCATTTTCGATAGGTAAACTCCCTAACAATCTCAATATTAGGTCTTGTCCCCGTGAACTTATCGACTAGAGTAAGAGCCATCGAGGACACAGTATGGTCGACAAGGGGATCAGGGATTGTTATGCCAAAATAGCCCTTGCTGGTATCCGAGGTATTGCTGATTTTTTGAAAAGAGGATTTTCTTGACGGTTTGATCCCAAATAGTGATGACCAAGTTCCTTTGTGAAGTCTCCTATTTAGGGGTTGAACATTTGGATCATTTAAGGCACCTTTAGATGAGCATTCTGGCCCACCGTATCAGAAGGGAGGATCTTTGACATCATCTAAATCTTTTGTGGAGCCCTCCTCTGTTGATCCTCCCACATCCTGCTAATCACCTACAACAGCAGATGCCTGCATTCCTCCAGCATCACAGTTCCCACCATCGTGAGAATTTGAATTCCTTCCTGCCCGCCCTTTCTCTCCTGCTCCTGCTCCCGCTCCCGCTCCTTCCATTCAAAGACAATGTTAGCTGGGCTTGGAAGACAAAATGTTTGGTTCAAGCAGGATACCAATTTGAATCCCTGCATACACAAGCATATAAGCCACATTTTAGAACAGAAGAGAAAGATGATAGAGAATTGTGATTGTTATAAAACTACAAACACTGCTTTTGGGAAAGAAAATGTAACTTTTAATGGTTATCTGGGACGCTAGAAGATGTATGAAAGAGAATTTTGGCATGAAGGTTGTGGAAGGAATAGAACAGGGTGGAGATTTTTTAGTGGCACAAGCTTAGCATTGAGAAGAGGCCTATATGCAATCTCTAAGCAGACTGTTTCAAATAGTGTGCAGCCAATACATGTAAAGGATAAAAAAAAAGTTCTAAAAACTAGACAATGAGTTGGAAGAGTTATGATGGATGATAGAAGAATGCGAAACATGATAACTAAAAAGAAAAGAAAAATTGATCTATAGCAAAAGCATTAAAGAGTTGTGATAAATTGATAAAGAATGGTGAGGATAAATACTCTGCCAATGTGTGAGAGCTATTTTTAAGTGGAAGGCCATAGAATTGAGGATTGGTAGAGGGACATAACTATTAGAAAAGGGAATATTTAAATCTATTGAAGAGTTGGTAGAAATATTAGTGGATGGAAGATTCTTAATTATTATATCAGTTTGTGGATTTGATTGTGTAGAATTTTTCATTATCAACGTTTTGAATCATACTATATGATCCATCATCAGAATGCAAGAACAAAAGAAGCATAAAGATTTATAATTGTGCTTTTTCTAGACTTCAAATAGAGAGAGAGAGATGAATAAGATGAAGATAAAGATGACAAATAGGATGAATCATTTGAGTTGTGATACCTCGAAGAAAGGAAGGTATTGAAGATAACAATGTAAGAGGAGAGGTGTTTGAAGACTACAATGAAGAGGAATGTGACCTATCACAACAAGGAGCCCAATATGTTCTAGCAGTAGAAGCAGCCCATATTAAAGATGAATCTATAGCGAAGATGGAGATCATTGAAACCATCATATATGGTAAATAATTATTTGTTTTAGAAAGCACAACCAACCAAAAATAGTTAGAGGAATGTCAAGAGAAATCTCTCATTTATAAAAAGAGAGGAGATCATCACTTTCTTGGAGAAGGGACAAGAGTGATTGAGGAAGAAAATAGAAGCATAAATATTTGTTGAGTAACAAAGGATGACAATGCTAAAAAGTTGTCATCTTGTGAATGATATCATGTAAAGCATAAAAGTTCTTCTCTTAATTAAAATTGTTTAATTAATCATCTTAATTATGTTATATCATAATCTTTTCATCATTTCTTAATATTAATTAAATAATCAATCTTATTTAATTAATTTCACCTTAATTAATTGGTCTTTATCAGTTAATTAAATTCAATTTCTAAATTTTCATAGTTTAAAAGATTATCAATAATTATTTAAATTAGGTAATTATTTCTTCCCAATTAAATTAAAAGCTCAAAATTAATTTAATTTCATTTTCTAACTAATTTCTATATAATTTAATTTAATTTAGAATTAATTCCACTTTCTTCTAAATTAAATTTTTAATTCAATTTTAATTCTAAAATCTTACAAAAATCAAAGAAAAATAATTTCATGAGGAATTAAGAATTCCAAAAATAAAAAAAGAGGTTTTAATTAATAAAAGAATTCTAAAAATAAAAAAAGAGCTTTAAATCAATTAAATCATTTAATTATCGTCAAAATTGAAAATTGGAAATCATTCTTTTAATAAAAAAATCAATTGCTTTTTGGAATATTATATTCAATTGCTTTTAAGACGAAGAAACTCTGATTTCTGAATATGATGCTTGTTATTTTGTTGTTATTAGGCTCATCCATAGTAGTTGTTTGATTTCTTGCATTTCAATCGGTGCTACTAACCCTCTTGCTTGAGTGTGCAGAATTAGACCTATACATTTTGGTGAACCCGACGTGAACTTACAGCCCGATAATCACTTGCAAACAACCAACATAATCCCTCGGTCTCGGTCGTATGACCGAGGCTTCGTCATTTCTTTTATGTATTCATTTTTCAGGGATTTTCTTTTATTTTGTAATTGACAAAATAATTTTGCAATTGCCATGTTTATTACCGCATTCGTTTCTTGTTATTTCACAATTGCTAAATTCTTATTTTGCAATTGATTATTCTAATTTTATGTAGTATTTTGCAACTGATAACAAAATTGTGCAATTTTAGACTCTATTTCACAACTGATAACAGAATTTCGCAATAGCAGACTCTATTTTGCGACTGATATCGATATTTCGCAATCATTGAAATTATTTAGCAACTGACAACAATATTTTACAATTGTAGAAATAACTTCGCAATTGCTTTGTTTCATGCTTTTTTGCATTTTTTGATAAATGCTCAATCTGATTTTTTCTCATTTTCTTAGTTTCTATGCAGGACTGAACAAATGACAAATGGCAAAGAGGATAATCAGGTGCACTCCTGGGTTTAGGTCATGAAAAGTGTGTGTGTGAAATAGTGCACCTGTTACCTGTGACACAACACTTCAATAGATCATTGCGTTAGTGAAAATAGGGTTAGTAAAACATGTAAATCCACTAAAATTGATCTATTGCTTTCTAACTAGGAGTGTGAAAAACAACATAATAGCCCTCAGATTATGCCTTTTCTAGTGACATATACAACCTAGCATGAAAGATTCAATTAAAACTAAGAAATATATCTAATAAACATGCATTCTAGCTCCAAAAATCAAGATTATAATAATGCATAAACATGGAAGCTAAAATGCAATATGAATCTATATTAATCCTAACAACATAACAATGCTTTTCAATTCTAAAATTAAGGCATTACAACAATACATTCAAAAGTTAAGGGCTATTTGAGCTCAAAAAATCATTCTATTTATAGAAGAAATGAGGAGAGAGAGGGAGACAAGGTTCATTAATGGAGGTGTAAAAACCATTAATGAGATGTAAGAGACATAAATGCCAAAGGCATTCATGTGGCATGGATTTGAGGAATCTCCATTAATAATGCATTAATGAGAGCATTCAAGAGGCATGGTGAGGGGTGTAAGTCCAAGCTTGAGAATGTGGACTTAGCGGGAGTCAAGCTTGAGAAAGTTGACTTTCTCAAGTGGGTTGAATTCCTAATCATAAAATTAGGAATGTGACATCATTATGAAGTGGGTTAGGATAGGATTAAGATTAGGATTAGACTTAGCATGGGGGGAATATGTTGGGATGGGTTTGACCCTAGGGTTAAGGTGGTTGAGGTAGGTTAGGCTAGGGTTAAAGGGAATATTAATGAAATGAATTATAATTAATATATTCATCCAAAAATATGGAATTTAATTATTTAAGGTTTTAATTACTCTAGATAATTAATTAGGACTATAGCCAATTAATTAGATTAATTTTGGCTAGAAGATAGACTTTTTGCAAGTGATTAGATATAATGAGGATTTATTTAATTACTTTTAAATTAATTACCTTTAGCCATGTATTGATTTGAATTTATTTGTATTGAATTGATTTAATTTGATTGGCTAAGGTGATTAATAAAATGTAGTTATTAAATCACTTAGGATATTAAATCTAATTTGCATGAATTATGCCAGCCGATTGAAGAGTTGTCTAGACATAATTGGGGGTATGATCACATTTAGGGAAAATAAGGTCTATAGTCAGAGTAGACCAAGTCTAGGTGGTTACATTTTCCCCTCTTTGAATTGATGTGCGAGAAACACATTGATTCAAATAAGGTTTTTGATGTTGACTTCAAAATTTTTGAGAATTTTGCTCATGATCGAACGAAATGCCTGATGAGATCAGTCTCACACTTAATTGAACTAAACTGATAGAATTGACTTTGAACTTGATTGTCATCCAAAGGTCAATAAAAGATCTTAAAGATACCAATTTTGAACTTGGTTTTTGCCGAAAGATTGGTAATACTGATTCCAAACTGGGTTGTCATCCAAAAGTCAGTATGAAGCTGCTAGGAGCTTAGTAAGAATATTTTAAAATGAGGGAACACAAGATATTCAGCTTATGAGAACCAAATATTTCTATCTAACAGTTCTTACTTAGTCAAGGAAACTGTCATGCCCCTAGTTATTTGGTAACAAAGTCATTTTTAATGCTGTTATGAGCAAGAATTTGATTGATGATAGTGTGATCATGCCCCCTCGGGAATGAAATCGAAGGAAAGAAATAAAATCCCTCTATTGAAATGATGTATCACTTGCATGGGCCAGTTAGATCAAGAAAGAATGGATTAGAAGAAGTGAAGGAAAGAAGGTGTGTTAAGAGTAAACACACAGGTACCAAGTTAATTACGTGAAAATGTGAGTTCGATTTCATTCCTGATTGATCAAATATTTAGGGAATCATTGATATCAGTAATATGTGATGATGTAATTAACTTGGATTTAGAAGAAAATTGAAATCATTTTTGAGCTCTCATTCCTTTAAAAATGCATCATGCAATCTCTAAATGTAGCTATATGCAGACTCTTAGGACTTGTCGCTGATTTGCAAATATTGTAACATTTTTATCATCATTGGGAACTTTTTGCGGAATGGATACCACCTGATAGTACAAAAATAACTAATACCCACTGATATTAGGAAAGTATGAATACTATGTTTATTGGATGAAATGTCAAAAATTGACTTAGACATCAACGCATAGAAGCGAAGATAACAAAATAGTCACCTTTCATTTACTATATCAGAATCTGTGTAAGGTAAGATATTGGACTTGCAATGACCTTGAAAATTCATATCCTTGGGTACATTTATGCTTCGTATACCTTAGTGAGAATTTGAGTCAGAAAAAAAGACAAGGAAATTGTTTCAACCTTACCATAGTTTAAACATAACAAAGATCAAGATATATGCGGCTATCCACGCATGGTGGCAACTCTTACCATAAACATCCAAGTTAGGTGAAATTTATAGTATCATTTGGAATAATCATCATACACAAAAAACCAAGAAAATGTTATGCTCCCATCAATTGTGAATCAATCATATAAAATTCATAACCGCTTAGATGCCCCTAGTTAAAACATCATCAGTGCATAAAAGAGTTATAATCAAACCAAGAGAAAATTGTGTTTAAGTAGTATTGAGAAATACTATTGATTCAACTTTCAAGCATGGTAGAGATCTATCAATCAAAATTTGGAATTGTAAGCAATATGTATTCCATGTTCGTGTATAACATTGCTCTTGTTTGTAATCTAATGTAGTACTTAGGAACACCGTTTATGTTAGTGCAATGTTTGTGCCATCCTTGTTTTGTGAAATTGAGAGTTTGGTGAAAGCATCGAGAAACATTGTGTCACAAGACGAACCATCCTATGACGACCTAGAAGACACAACCTATCATGTTAGCAAAGATGCCCCTAGTGTGGAATGACTTGATTTGAAGACAAATCCCAAGCAAGGATAAGATATTCATAAGAAAACAAAGCCAAATTTTAGCATAGGTGTAATCGTGAAGGCTTAGCATCAGCAATGTATTGATAAATAGAGCACAAAATACAAGTGGCACCTGATTGCCAGGTTTTAACCACTCGGCAAGACCTTTCATTCTTTTTTCTACTAGAATGCCTGTTTTACCAGGTTGTCATTAAGGCACTTTTCTCTTTTTCAATTTTTTTTCTATTTTTACTTTTTTGAATGTTTTTATAATACCAAGGCGCCTATTTTCCATGTTTTCACCAAGGATACCTTTCTTCAAGACTTTTTCCACTATTTTTGGATTTCTTCAGGATCAATTTTCTGAATGTTTTTGGTATTTTTTTTGAGTTTTTCACTGTACAGATTCTGCTAGCCAAGCATTTAAGCGTAGAATTGCTTGAAATGTAGAGTATTGATAGGATCCAGAAGGACGTCTCCCTTAGGTGTAGCGAGCTGATAAGCTCCAGTCCCAAAAGCAATAGTGATAACATAAGGTCCCAACTAGTTAGGTTCAAACTTTCCCTTCTATTCTCTGTTAGGCTAGTTTTTAGGATTCTCCTTTAGGATGAGATCGCCCACTTGAAATTTTCATGGGTTGACCTTTTTATTGTACCCCTTGGACATTCTTTCTTGGTACACTTTTAGGTGATCAAATGCCTGTTGCCTGCATTCATCAAGTAAGTCTAAATAATTCACCTGATCAATGCGGTATTTTTCATCAGTAACAAGACCTTGTAAAGATACCTGCAAAGATGGGATTTCAACCTCAATAGGTATTACTACCTCAATGCCATAGAATAGGGCAAATAGAGTGGCTCCAGTTGGTGTTTTGATGCTTGTTTTGTGGGCCCATAATGCCAGATTTAGTTGTAAATACCAGTCTCTGCCAGACTTACCACAGTTCTGTGTAGGATCTTGAGAATATTCTTATTAGATGCCTCAACCTGTCCATTACATTAAGGATAATAGATTAAGGAGAAATGTTGAGGGATGTGGAATTTTTTGCAAAGGTCATCTATGTCTTGGTTTTTAAATTGGCCCCCATTGTCTTTTACAATTGAAGAGGTATCCCATATCTATAGATAATGTAGTTCAAGATGAACATAGCAACCTGTTTGCCAGTGAATTTGATTAGCAAAATAGCTTCAACCAACTTCATGAAATACTCAGTGGCTGCAATGATAAACTTGTGTCCATTTGAAGAATTAGGATATATTTGCTGAAATGACCAATGTGTTATGAAAGGTATAAGTTCTCTGACAGGAGCATGGATGAGATTTCCATGTGTTTGCATTTATGACATGTTTTTGAAAATTGAATAACATCCTTTTCTATTGTAGGCCAGTAATATCCTACTCTGAGCAGTTTCTTTGCTAGTGAAAATTCATTTGAATGTGATCCACATACACCTTCGTGGACTTCTTTTAATGTGTGGCCCAACTCTTCGTGTTCTAAACATCTAAGAAGTGTACCATCGAGACCTCGTCTATATAAGTTATTAGTTATGAGGACATAACACAATGCTATCCTAATCAAGGATCTTTTTTCATTCATCTATAGGTCATTGGGAATAGCTTGGTCAGTTAGGTAAGCAATGATTTTAGCATACCGAGATGGGTCTTGGGCATTCAAAGCACAAATTACTTGGTATTCAAGGGTATCAAAGGCTAGGGAGGATAATTATTGCACCAAGAAGTCGTAGAAAAATTGATGTTCCTCCAGTTGTAACATGGATGCCAATGTAGCCATAGCATATGTAGCTTTGTTCTCTGTTCTAGGTATCTACTGGAAAGTGATGAAGACAAAGTACTTCTTTAGGTCATCAACCAGTTGTTTGTAGGGTGTTAACTTATCATATTTTGTCTGATAATCTCCAATGAATTGATTGATAATGAGCTAGGAGTCACCATACACATGTAACTCTACAATCTTCCACTCCATAGAAAGTTTAAGACCATTTACCAATGCTTCATATTTAGAAATGTTGTTCATGCATGGAAACATCAATTTGTAAGACTTGGGTATCTTGTAGCCTTGAGGAGTTATGAACAGAACCCTTGCTCCAGAGCCTTATTGTGTGAAAGAACCATCAAATTACATCTTCCATAGATACTCAATTAGATGCATAATTGTTTCACCAGGGAATTCAATCCTTAAAGGTTCATCATCTTGGAGTGGCGAATTAGCTAGTTGATCTGTAAGGACTTGTCATTCAATAGCTCTTCGGTCCACATATTCAATGTCAAATTCACTCAAAATTAGGACCCATTTTGCTAATCGTCCTATTAATGCTGTCTTCTTGAGGAGGTACTTCAAAGGATCTATCTTTGCAATGATCCTTACTGCATGTGACAAGATGTAATGTCTCAATTTTTGTGATGCAAAGACAACTGCTAAGCATGCTTTTTCAATTATGTTGTAATTGAGTTCATAGGCCACTAGTGTTCTACTGCTATAGTAGATTTCTCTTTCTTTCTTAGTTTCATCCTCTTGTGCTAGCAATACTCCCAGTGATGTGGCTATAGCTGAAATATATAGGAGTAATGGCTTTCCATGAATGGGTGCCATAAGAATAGGAGGAGTAGCTAGGTACTCTTTTAGTTCTCTGAAGTTGGCTTCACAATGTTCATCCCATTTGAAGGTGACACCTTTATGTAGTAATTTGGTAAAGGGATGTGCTCTATCTACAAGTTGCGACATGAACCTCCTGATTGAATGGAGTCACCCTTGTAATGTCCTCATTTGACTGAGGTTGCATGAAGGAGTCATTTCTAGTATAGCTTTGAATTTTGCTGGGTCTATTTCAATTCCTTTTTTTTGAGACAATAAACCCTAGGATCTTTCTAGATTGGACCCCAAAGGCACATTTCTTTGGATTGAGCCTGAGTTGAAATTGCTCCATATGATCCAATATTTTTCTTAAGTCATCAACATGAGTATTTCTTTATTTTGATTTAACTAAGGTGTCATCTATGTAATCCTCCATGTTTTTATGCATCATGTCATGGAATATAGTGGTCATGGCTCTTTAATATGTGGCACCTGCATTCTTTAACCCAAATGACATGACGTTCCAGCAAAAGGTTCCCCATGCACATGTAAATGTGGTCTTCTCTTAATCTTCAGTAGCAATTTTAGTTGGGTTATAGCCTGAGAAACCATCCATTAGTGAATACATTTGGTAGCCTGCTGTGAGGTCTATGATCATATCAATATTAGGTAGTGGAAAATCATCCTTAGGACATGCCTTGTTGAAGTCCCTAAAGTATGTTCAAATCCAGATAGATTTATCTGATTTAGATACTAGGACCACATTAGAGATCTATCCTGGGTAAGCAATGACTCTGATGAATCTAGCTTTCAATAATTTCTCTAGCTCCTTTACTAGTAATGCAACATTAGGATGCATCTTTCGTAGTTTTTGTTTCACAGGTTTGATCCCAGGAGCTATAGATAAATAGTGCATTATTAATTTAGGATCCAGCCTAGGCATATCGGTATAATACCATGCAAAGTTGATCTTTTTCTCTTTAAGGAACTCAGTGAATTGTACCTTTTCCTCTTCCGACAAAGATTGTGCTAGGTGTACAATTTGAGGAATTTCAACTGTGCCCAAGTTAATTGGTTCTATTGGTTCTTTCAGTACTGAAGATATTTCTTGAAAGTGCTCGAGGAGGATATCAAGAATCCCATATTTTGGTGCCTCGAAGAGGTTTTCACCATTAGATACGTCTTTCTTTTTTACTATTTTAGTATCTGATATTGCCACAACATGATTTTCACCATCAATTATTTTCTTCTTTTTATTTTTCAAATTTTGACTGAGAAACTTGATATCCTCCTGTGACATGTTCTCGCTCCTTGCATTAGTGGAAGAAGGATAGGGTTCACAAAAATTTAGATAGCAAGCCAAGGTGTAATCATTGGGGAAGTTCATGATAGGAGTAGGATCCATATTAGTCCAATCAATTAGATCTGGGTTTGTCAAAGATAAGGAGTCAGATTTTCAGAAGGACAACATTGTGTTAGCGTCAAGACTATTAACTGACATGACATGTTCTGTTAAGTTAAGTTCTTTGATGTTTAGATCAATAAGAGTTAGATCGTCATTAAAAGGGTCATTGTTAGTTATATGTGGAACTTTTATCATCATCTCTCCATAAAAGGAGGCTTCTTGCTTGTCACCTCTAAATTTCTTCTAGAACTAGGAAAACACCAGTCGCTCCATCAATGATTAGAGGAAGGAACTCTTCCTCTACTTTAGGGATATCAATATTTTTGGGAGTAGTGTCAGAATGTTTGTTGGGTGTTGATGGAGCTACAAACATGTGAAGCACATCTACTTTAATGTCCTCTGTGGTGAGAGATAGCTCACCCCACTCATAATCATGAGAGTCAGTGACTTCGTCGTCAGACTAGTTTAAGAATTATGCAATAGTTATTTGATGTACCCAATTAGCCACATGTGTATCAAAGTGTGGTAAATAAAGGACATGTGTGATTGTGAAGAAATACCCCTAGTTAGGATGTGAATCTTGTTGTCAGGATGTGCTCTCAGTAGTTGTTGCTATCAATGGTACCTCTTGATCATCTTTTGTTGTGTCTCCTACCTCTTGAATAGGAGCCTGTGGTAACAAAGGGATATGAGTATTTTGTGGTACCTCAAATCTTGGTACATAGTGCTCTCCTTTATATTTGGGATTCTCTATACTAACATGTAATAATATTTCATAGAACCACTATTCTAGTTCTATCTCTTCGGTTTCATCACTCCCTTTGTCAGAGATCAGACTATCTTTTGAAGCAGGTTTGTTAGATTCATTATTAAAACCTAGTCCTATTTTGTCTCTCATATTTCTAAATTCCATGTGCATAGGTTCAATAAGTCCTCTTCCTATGTCACCTAGAGGCCCTTTTCCTTTGTATCCCATTTGTTTGAGGAGGTTGTATCCTTTACCATACTATTCTGGGGATATTTATACATGTTTGACCTCAACTTCCTTTGGTTCTCCCTTGTAAAGTCAGGCCAAGACTGCCTGTTCTTCTGTGTTATCTAAACAAGAGGTGGATGCCTTAACCATGCTAGTTGCTTTATGGATTTCTGGCTCTTTAGATGCATCAGGTGTGAAAGACGAGGAAGGTCTTCCATAGGATCTTGGTGATACTGACAATTCTATTAATGAGGGAGTCATGTCTAGCTTGTATTCTCCCATACCTATTTCTTCAAGTTTTAAGGTCTTTCCAAAACTTTTCATCACCATGTCTTTGGTAGTCTTAGGAAAAATCTCATCCATAGCTTCTTTGTTATGTGGAATCATACTGCCTACCTTACATTGTTGCAAGTATAATTGGCATCTGCAGGAATTGTTACCTCCACCCCATTTTGTGGGAATTTGATACACTGGTGGTAAGTAGATGATACAACTTGCATTTCATGGATCCAAGGTCTCCCTAACAGGATGTTGTAAGCCAAGGGTAGATCTAGAAATTGACATATGACATTCCTTTCAACTGGCCTGACTCTGATGGGTAGAACAATAAGACCTTTAGAGGATCTTTCTTCCTCATCATAAGCTTTGATAGTGATTTTTCTTCTAGAGTCAATGGTTTGTTCTGAAAAACCCAGTTTCCTGAACAGATTAAAAATACAAATATTCAATCCTACGTCTCCATCTACAAATACACATCTAACATGAGATTTATGAATGAGGACTTCAATATGAAGGGGCTGATTATGTGGATGTGTCAATGATTTATCATCCTCTTTAGAAAAGGAGAGGTAATGTGGTGCTGAGATGTGATTAACCACAACTTGGAATTTATCTATATCAAGGTCCTTTGGTACATTAGTGGCATGTAGGGCTTGTTCCAAGATTTCCCTATGTACTGTGGATATTTTAAGCAACTCAAAAATGGAAATTTAAGCAGAGGTTCATTGCAATTGATCCACCAGGTTGTACTTTGATGTAGGAGTAGCAATTGTTTGATTTGCCACTGTCAATTTAGGGACAGTGACAATGGGTACTTTGGAAGTTGTTGGTTTTGATGAGGAATTGGGCCCTTTGATTGTGATCTATGCTTGACTACGGGTCACGACATTAGATTGGGAAGATGTGTCTTTAACACCTTTGATAGTGATCACATTAATTGATTCAGTTTTAATGTCTAGCATGTTGATCACGTTATCACTTTTAGAGTAGGTATAGTTCACCTTATTTCCTTTTCCTTTGGATGCTTCCCCTTTCTCGTAATTAGGGAATGACTTGTTAAATCCTGTATGATCTTTGTTAGTGGTGTGTCCTTCCACCTTAATCTTGCCTCCTTCAATAAGGTCTTGGATAACTGTTGAAAGTGACATTGCAAGCAATTGTTATTTTGTCATTGATGTCAAACCTTTACTAGTGAGACTATTGCTATCTGTTTGAGTACCATATCTATTATTGATGAAGAAGATTTAACAAGAAGACCAAGTGAATGGTTGAGTTAAGGTAATTCAAAGGGTATCTGATCAGTTGGCACTTTGGCAAAGTAATTTGTTGCTTATCTTTCAAAGACAGTTTTTTTGGTTGTCTGTGCTGAGCAAGTTTGGCTTGTGCCGAGTAAAGTTGCTTATGACGAGCAAAGTTTCTTGTGCTGAGTAAAGTTGCTTGTGATGAGAAAAAAGTTGCTCAATGCCGAGCACCATTGAAATCGCTGAGTGGAAACAGTAATGAAGGCCGACGTACTGAAGTTTGATTATTGATGAGATTTGAGATCTCTGGCTGACTTAGTTGATTTTATTGGGATATGTAATGTTAATTAAAGATTGATCCATGTCATTTAATTTATGGGTAACCATAATTAATGCATAGTT
>MU227995.1:1359098-1400487 GCA_018584345.1 Thuja plicata | reverse complement strand
CTTGTGTGAATGCTTATGGTTTGCTTTACTGTTATGTTACTACAAGCTAATTTCAATTGACAGTAAACTGCATGATTAAAGTTGTTGATTTATGCTACTGCTGCCGAGTAGATCTGAAGTACATAAAATTTTATTTACTACATCAAGACCTGAGGATAACTGATTCACCCCTCCCCTCTTAGTTATTCTAAATTCATTCTAACAATTGGTATTAGAGCAAAGGTCTCCTAAAAATAGTTTGAAGGTACTTGGAGAAAAAAGATCAAGATGTATAAGAAAGAGGTGATCTAGGAAGTGCTTCTGATTCTTTAGAAGTGTACTTGTTGCGTCTTGTGCTAACCATGAGGCTATATCTCAACTTTATCAAAGTTCTCTGATAGTGTCAGGTAGTATCTTGAATCGTTCAAGTGGGCGTGTCTAGGTGGAAGTGTCATTTGGGTTTTGGTGAAAGTAAATGATTCCAGCGTTAATGGGTTAGAATGCCCTGATAGTGAGCTGGGAATCAAGTTGTTTTGAAAAGAAGGTAGACCACATGTATTGAGACTAATTGTGAAAAAATGATAGGACATGCAAGGTAGACGTTTGAAAAAGTGTTTTGGCACTGTAACAGGGAGACCAAAAAAAGCAACAGGGACAGACTAATGATCAGAATGGGTATCCAAAAAATTTGACTTTCTCTGACAAACCACTATGCAAGTGCCCATTGTCCTAGATGCAACACTCTGTATGCGAGTTTTTGTAGAACTAGATGCGAGCCTAAGCATACATGATGCAACCTTTTCCCCTAAAAATGATGCAAGATTTACTAGATGTGATGTAGTATTCTACATGCGAGTTTGCACACCAGATGTGAGCCAAGATTGACCAAAAATGACTGTGTGCTTTTCTAGAAATTTGATGGCTAATTTGTCTTGAAGTTCCTACAAATTTGTCTGATAATAGGTTATTTTTGAGTCTTTCCAATGAGTGGTAATGCCAGTATGTAGTCAAAGGACTGATTTTTGTTGCTTGTTTGGATGATTTATCTTGTTAGTGAGATTTCATATACGTCAAGCAAAGTTGCATTGTTAGGGGTAAACATACACATTCATACGCCCTATTTTCTAGGTAGAGAATGAAAATCCTTGCTTGTTGACTTAGTTACACACTCAAATGCTAATTAGAATACAACCATCACCAAGCATGCAATGGCTCCAGTCATGATGTTGTATTAGCCAACTCCAAATGCAAGTGAGGGCATGATATGACGAGTGTCTTGGGGCAATTGCTTTTTGCCTTGCACAAGGATTATCACCCTTTCCGAGATGAATCATGTAGTTTTGTCTATGAAGTTCATTGTTTATGATGGGGCAATCCATTCAAAACTGTCTCCCATAGAATTGCACAAAGCAAAGTTGAGGTGTATAGCCCCATGAGTACTCGAATATGTGTAGTCTCGCAAGCAAGATTCAAGCGGCTATGCTATACACATACCCAAGCATGTTAAAGGAATGATGTCAAGATTCTAGGAACAAAATTGATTCCATCTTCTGAGGCTTTGGCCTACGAGGAAGCACTTATTTATAGTGATTTGGAAGGGTTGGCTTAAAACCTGTCCTCAATTGGGTCATTTTCAGGAGATTTTTTCCTCAATCGGCATGCCTTCTAATGTTAAAAAAGCATACAAAGGATCAGCAAGCATAGGATTTCTAGATTTCTGATTGTTCAAAAGAAGAAGAGAATACTCTCTTAGTCCATGTCGTTTTCTCCCAAAACACTTCAATCAAGGGTTCTTTCCCTCAAGCTATTTTGAGCCTGATTTAGATATTCCTAAGTTAATGAAAATAAGATGCATGAAAGAAAATTTGTTTTGTTCAATTTCCCCAAAGTTAGATGATTTGCTTGTTCAATTTGTGATCCAAAATTTAGACAATGGGATTCGCTTGTTCAATTACCCGCAATGTTCAGTGGTTTGTGTTGTTCAATTACTGATTCCAAAAATGAATTAAAGTGTGAGTTTGTTTGTCTATTTATCTCCAAATTCCCTTCAAATTTTAAATCAATGTTTGATTTTATGATTTTCCTTTAAGGAAAAGAGCACACTTATCTAATTAATTTAACAAATGAGAAGAAAATGTGTTTAGTTTGAAAGATGAAATGAAATAGAGGTCAAGATAAGGGGATGGCAACCTGAAAAAACCACAAGTTAGTATCCTTTTTCCCTGCTCTTTCAGCTCTGATAGCAATATGTAAACGCAAGTTAGGCTGTAAAAAAGATCAAAGACATTAAACACGTAAATGTTAATGGTTAGATTCTTCAATTTTCAATAACAGAAACCATATGTGAGCCTATATTTACCAGATGCGATTTGGTATCCCGGATGCTATGAAATGTCTACCAGATGCGAGACTTTACCAGAAATGACCCAGGGTATCCAGGATGTGAGCCTAGATTTTGCGATGTGAGGGCGTATCCTGGATATGAGCCTTTATCACCAAAATGAGCCTGTACTTGAAACCTGCGAGGACAAATTAGTGAAAATGAATGCAAAATGAGGCAAAGTCAGAAATCGTTCCCCATGGTGGGTGCCAGAAATGTGTGTGTGAAAAAGTGCACATGTTACCTGCAACACAACACTTCAATAGATCATTGCGTTAGTGAAAATAGGGTTAGTAAAACATGTAAATCCACTAAAATTGATCTATTACTTTCTAACTAAGAGGAGTGTGAAAAAAAACATAATAGCCCTTAGATTATGCCTTTTCCAGTGACATATACAACCTAGCATGAAAGATTCAATTAAAACTAAGAATGATATCTAATAAACATGCATTCTAGCTCCAAAAATCAAGATTATAACAATGCATAAACATGGAAGCTAAAATGCAATATGAATCTATATTAATCCTAACAGCATAACAATGATTTTCACTTCTAAAATTAAGGCATTACAACAATACATTCAAAAGTTAAGGGCCATTTGAGCTCAAAAACTCATTCTATTTATAGAAGAAATGAGGAGAGAGAGGGGGACAAGGTTTATTAATGGAGGTGTAAAAACCATTAATGAGATGTAAGAGACATAAATGCCAAAGGCATTCAAGAGACATGGGTTTGAGGAATCTCCATTAATAATGCATTAATGAGAGAATTCAAGAGGCATGGTGAGGGGTGTAAGTCAAAGCTTGAGAAGGTGGAATTGGAGGGAGTCAAGTTTGAGAAAGTTGAATTTCTCAAGTGGGTTGAATTCCTAATCATAAAATTAGGAATGTGACATCATTAGGAAGTGGGTTAGGATAGGATTAAGATTAGGATTAGACTTAGCATGGGGAATAGGTTGGGATGGGTTTGAACCCAAGGTTAAGGTGGTTGAGGTAGGTTAGGCTAGGGTTAAAGGGAATGTTAATGAAATGAATTATAATTAATATATTCATCCAAAAATATAGAATTTAATTATTTAAGCTTTTAATTGCTTTAGATAATTAAATAGGACTATAGCCAATTAATTAGATTAATTTAGGCTAGAAGATAGGATTTTTGCAAGTGATTAGATATAATGAGGATTTATTTAATTCCTTTTAAATTAATTACCTTTAGCCATGTATTAATTTGAATTGAATTGGTTTGATTTGATTGGCTAAGGCGATTAATAAAATTTAGTGATTAAATCACTTCGGAGATTAAATCTGATTTGCATGAATTATGCCAGCCGATTGAAGAGTTGTCTGGACATAATTGGGGGTATGATCACACTTAGGGAAAATAGGGTCTATAGTCAGAGTAGACCAAATCTAGGTGGTTACAAAAAGCACTCAAAATAAGAATCACTTATTGTTACGCACAACGAAGGGAAACTCTCGTAATCATAACAAAAGATCAAATCAAACGCTTCCGTAGGTATGTCGATTCTCTTAAGTGTTTTTCATCCAAATATAAGGTCATTGTGAGTGCTGACACCCTTAGCAATCCAGACATTTATGAATCACATTTTTTGAACAGTGATCCTCTTTTCTAGCTTGTGGCAAAAAAATGGGAAAAAATGCTTGTCAAAGACCTCATTATTTTAATAGTTTGCTTGCAGGAGGAGAGGGCTTGAAACATAAGACAAATCCAAAAATATAGAGAAATTCATTTTCTATTGTTTCTTGACTTTTCTTCTTTCTTAGGCTTAGGAACATCTCAATTTGGGGCCTTAAAATGAATGCATGTATGATGTGTTTAGGAGAAGTAGTTGTGGTAGGAGATTATGCTCTCACCCCTTGAGGGTGATTAGAAATACAGAACCTTGATTGTTATCCTTTTACTTTTATACATTCACCTTTAGCGAGCCTATCATTTGAGGAAAAAATATCACGGGAATGACTCAAGCGGGAATAGGAAGACTTGGCCATTCCAACCCACTATAATAAAGATTCTCCTTGAGACCAAAGTCTTGGAGGACATGGCTACTTTTATTCTGAATGCTACAAAAGACGTAGGGCTGAGAGACCTCAATCCTTCTTGTGGGACTGCATTTATTTTGGTGCTACTTGGGCATTCATGTCTCAATCCTATTTACGAGACTATAATAGAATATATTATGGTATGCGTAGGGATGAGAGGCCTAAATTCCACTTGTGGGATTGTGATATTAGGGTACTCATAGGGCTATAGGCCTTAATCCTTCTTGCGGGACTATGTGGGGTTCTACGAATGAAATTTTTTACTAGAGTCCTTAGAGTAGTTGCTTACTTGGTTCACCTCCGAAAGTATTCATATCTTTGTGTAAGGAGGGGGAATATTATCTCATAAATAAACTCACCATATGTATCTCCTCAAGCCTTTTAAAGTTGATAATATGACACTGGAGGTCTCATTGTGTAGTCTCCTTTGATCATATTCTTCATAGCTCTCGTGAAAGACAAAAACATGGGCGCCCTCTAGAGGATGACAGTGTTGTGTGAGCCGAAGAGATATCAAGCTGTGGGCCAAATATTTTGAATACTAAGTCAAGTCCTTAGGATAAGTTTGTTTGATTTTGTGTGTATCTATGCTTTACCAGTGAAAATAAGGTCTTTTTCAAGACTGCAGACCATACACTCATTTTTTAAGAATAGAGACAAAGATAATTGTTTTCACGTGTTTTCTATGTGTGTGCCACAAACTGCTTGGAAAATATGCTCAAAATTAGTCAATCATGTTGAGTGTCTAGGATGTCAACAACAGTCTATTCCAGAAAACATATTACCTCACTGTTCCAAAATTCATTTTATCAGAAAACTTCAAAACTGCAATCAAAATTTCAAGACTGTCATATGTTGCCACAGTTGATAGAATTTTTCTGCAATTGATGGAAGTTTCTCAAAATTGACGTATTTATTACCACAATTGAAGATTTTATTACAATTTAGTGAGCAATCAGTGACATACCATCATATTCTTCATAGCTCTTGTGAAAGGAAAAAACATGGGCACCCTCTAGAGGATGACACTGTTGTGTGAGCCGAAGAGATATTGAGCTGTGGGCCAAAGATTTTGAATACTAAGAAAATTCCTTAGGATAAGCTTGTATGATTTTTTGTGTATCTATGCTTTACTAGTGAAAATAAAGTCTTTTTCAAGATTACAGAACACACACTCATTGTTTAAGAATAGAGACAAAGATAATTGTTTTCACGTGTTTTCTATGTGTGTGCCACAAACTTCTTGGAAAATCTATTCAAACTTAGTCAAACATGTTGAGTGTCTAGGATGTCAACAACAGTCTGTTCTAGAAAACATATTACCTCACTATTCCAAAATCATTTTTATCAGAAAAATTCCAAACTGTAATCAAATTTTCAAGATTGTCATATATTTCCACAATTGACAAAAGTTTTCTGCAATTGATGGAAGTTTCCCGCAATTGAAGTGTTTATTACCACAATTGAAGATTTTATTATAATTCAGTGAGAAATCAGTGGCATACCATCGTATTCTTCATAGCTCTCGCGAAAGGAAAAAATACGGGTGCCTTCTATAGGATGACACTGTTGTGTGAGCCGAAGAGATATCAAGTTGTAGGCCAACGATTTTGAATACTAAGCCAATGCCTTAGGATAAGCTTGTCTGATTTTGAGTCTATCTATGCTTTACCAGTGAATAAAGGTCTTTTTTAAGACTACAAAACATACACTCATTGTTTAACAATAGAGACAAAGATAATTGTTTTCACGTGTTTTCTATGCGTGTGCTGCAAACTGCTTCAAAAATATGTTCAAACTTTATTAAATATGTTGTGTTTCTAGGATGTCAACAAAGTCTATATTACCCCACTATTCCAAAATCTATTTTATGAGAAAACTTCAAAACTACAATCAAATTTTCAAGACTCTCATATGTTTCCACAATTGATGGAAGTTTTCTGCAATTGATGGAAGTTTCCCGCAATTGACGTATTTATTACCACAATTGAATCTTTCTTTAAAATTCAGTGAGCAATCAGTGGCATACCATCGTATTCTTCATAGCTCTCATGAAAGGAGAAAATATGGGCACCCTCTAGAGGATGACACAGTTGTGTGAGGCGAAGAGATATCAAGCTGTGGGCCAAAGATTTTGAATACTAAGCCAATTCCTTAGGATAAGCTTGTCTGATTTTGTGTGTATCTATGCTTTACCAGTGAAAATAAGGCCTTTTTCAAGACTACAGAACATATATTCATTGTTTAATAATATAGACAAAGATAATTATTTTCACATGTTTTCTATGTATGTGCCTTGAGTGTCTAGGATGTCAACAATAGCCTGTTCCAGAAAACATATTACCTCACTATTCCAAAATCCAAGAGAAGGAAAGCATAAGAAGAGTGATCTACAAATGGAGAGTAGCGCACAAGGAAAGAATGAGAGTGGTGTACAATGAATAAGGGAAGCAAACATATAACCCATTTGTAGACCACTCTTCCTCTTCTTCTACCTCAGCCTATGTGACATTTTCTTCTTCAACACATTCTTTGCCTTCATCCACCAATTGCTGGTCTATTGTAAATTTTTTTTCCAATCTTCTTTCTTCATCAAATTCTTCAGTTACCGCTACTACAACTTCCTCCACTATTGCATTATATAAGTGCTCAATCCTCTCAATCCGATTCTCAAGCAACTCTTTCTTTTCAACAGGTTCCTCATCTAGCACTGGTCCGTTATCCATCACTTTACACTCTTTTTCAAACTTATGGTCACTGTCTACATCTCCAATCTCCAAAGGACATTGTCCTACTACGGAAAATATCTCTAATCTCATCTCCCATTTTATCTCTCCCAAGACCTCTCGCGCCTCTTGTCTCAACTTATGTGCTTCCCTTTTTATCACAACCATCCATCTCTTCTTTCTCCCTTTCTCCCAACACAAGGATCATCAAAACCCATCTTATCACAAATCCATGCTTCTTTTTCCTTTCTTTCGCCTTCAATCACTTTGAGTCTTCCAACTCTCACCATTTTACCTTCTTTTCCAAAACTCTCAATACTATCCTCTACCCAATGAGATTCGGGAAGATGCACCACTCCAAGACCCTTTCTACCCACTTCCCCTTAGTGGAAGAAACCTTCTACCCAACTTCATATATGTTAGAGGACAACCAACATGATCAACTATTTCACATAACTTCTTCACTATTCAACATTCTCCACCCGCAAGTCTTGGTGCAAATTGCCTCCCTATGATGAATCTACCTACACACTCAGAAACATAGGCTCTACTACCATTTGATAGTGACAAAACCCATACTCATAAATATATGCAAATCATTCTATCACATGGGTGAGAGGAACTCCATCAACATAAATAACCATCTATGTAATATTATATTTCCAATGACAAAAACCACAAGAATTACAAATAACAGAATGCATCTAATGATTAACAAATCAACTTAATATGCAAGTCAACCTCACAAGACTCAACATGAACATACAAAGACTCTCTTTGTTTATCTTTATAAAACTACATCTCATTATTGTAGAAAACATAGCATGACAATTCTTGACCAGAGAATGGTCTTGCTCTCGCTATTTTATTTTCTTCCCTTACGCTATACTTACACCTCTCTATTCAATCCCTTATCTTTACAAACCCACACACTGAGCCTTTCCTCCTTTTATATCCTTTGTGTGTACTCTTTTCTCTATTGTGTGCATGGGTTATGTGTTTGATTCCCTGACTCATTGCTCACCATTCTCATTCTTTCCTTGTGCGCAACTCTCCATTTGTAGACCACTCTTCTTATGCTTTCCTTCTCTTGTGTTATCACAACCTCACAAAAAACATTCCTATGGGAGTATGCTTGCATCCCATTCCCCTCATTAATTCCTCTTCCCTCTCTTCATTTCTTCAAGTCTGATCCCTCCCTCCTCAATTCGACCCTCCTTACATTATTCATATTATACGTTTTTCTTCACAACCCCCTTTGAATTTTGGCCTTAACGGTTTCATCAATGAATCATTTTCGAATCTGTACCTATCTTTGAAGACAACCAATTTTGAGTTGGCTATGTGGACACTTCTATTTCCATATCATAGGGAGTTCCAATCTGTACCTATCTTTGAAGACAACCAATTTTGAATTGGCTACGTGGACACTTCTATTTCCATATCATAGGGAGAAGATAAATTCCCAAACTAATTACAGATTGTGCGTCTACTCAAAGGATCTATTTGTAAGACAATTATAAATAAGACACACCTGATAGGCTAGTGTGTGAACAATAAGGTCTACATCATCATCCATAACGATACACCACTAGTTGTTGACCAAATTATAAACAAAAGATGCCAAGTACGAAATGAAGGATGTTCATGCCCTCCTCCAAAGCTTGCCTAAATAAAATAAAATAAATGGAAAAATATATTTTTATTGATGTTGATTACAATTCAACAGGGATGCTACTGCATCATCATATAAAATGATAATCATTATCTACCCCTTGTTCCACAAGGTAAAGATTTGGATCATATGAATTCCCATTTAATCTAATTTGCAGCAAATTCTCATCAATTCGATATACCTACCTTGAGGAGCCTATTAGAGACCTTAAAAAGACTGAACAAGTTTGCATGCCTTTTATTCTTCATCAAGTGTAATACATCTCTCTAGTTGGCTCATATATACCTTCTCTTTAAGGTCTTCATTGAGAAAGACACTCTTTACATCCATTTGATACAAATTCTATCTAAGTTTTGGAACTAATGCAAAAATCATTTTAATGGTTTTGATCTTTGCTAGACAAGAGAAAATATTTTTCATAATCAATGCCTTTGTTTTAGCATAGCCCTTCCACAAGTTTGGCCTTCTACTTATCTATGCTTCAATTTTCCTTATACTTGGTCTTGAAGATCCATTTACATCAAATTCATTTCTTACCCAGTAGAAGATCATTAAGATCACACGTCTTATTTTTACTAAGAGACTAATATTCTACATCTATAACCTCCTTCCAAGGCTGTGATTCTGGTACTTCGTAAATGTTAGATGGTCCAAAGTTGTTAGATCATTATTGAAATCATTAGTACTAGATCTACCTTATTGTGTGACATGCTATGGGTCCTTTGATTTCAATTTGAAGTGTTTAAAACTCCATAGATAATTTTGCATCACGATTGTGACTAGTATAATATCACTTAGGCATATGTCATGTGACATTTGTGGGCATTGAGTGTAATTGATTATATAAAAATTTCTATTACTTTTCTAATACAATTTGAATATAGGAGCACCATTTGGAGTAGACGATAATATGAAAAGTGAACTTAACTCATTCTTCACATGAAAATAAAATTATTTGTTGATGCATATATTCTTTGTGGAAGGATCTATAAGTCAATAAGCCTTTTTACTCATTGCTATACATACACGAATCATATATTTCAAGAATTTATTGTGAACTCCTTTCCTTAAGAATGTACATTTATGTTTTGGATTATAGAGCTGATAGGCCTTTTCGTTTCAAGACAGGGCCATAGCTGGTAAATCTGCTGAGTGGCCTTTTTCTTTTAAAAATAGAATAGCTTCCCCTTCAGAATGCTCTGTTAATAAGGTAATGGACTCTGGATATTTCAGAGGGATATCTTTCGTCTAGGGGAGGAATACATATATGTTCAGACATACCTGCCTCCGGGTATAGCTCCAGCTGTATCAAAGGTTATAAGGCTCTAACATGATAGTCATCCATTACTACAGGCTCAGCAGAATACCTCTGGTAAACATAACTGAAACAGGGATATTCATACCTCAATATATATATATATATATATTTATGATAACATCTGACTTTCTCTTTAACCTTATAATTTATATGGAGATCAATATCTCCAAGCAAATATTTTCAAATAAGTCTCTTTTCATATTTTCATATCACGGGGAAGTGATTTTAGGTATTGATAAAAGGGAATCGCTTGGTTCCATTTTACTATACCTAAAAATTATATGATTAATTTCCCTTTCTGTTTTGTAGAGAAACCGGAGATCAAAACGTAAAGGGGTATTAATCATATAAGTTAAGGCTTTATAAATGAGCTTCGGTTTTCTTTTTAGCTCTCTTATATCCTGACTTTAGTGTATAAGGTTCTATGAATACTTCATTAGAGGATAATGGTGCTTGATTTATATGTTTTCCGCTGCTAGTAGATGTGGTAAAGCTGTGGAATAATTTCTAAATAGTATGTTAGTTAATGTTTTCTAATTGTAATTTACTATAAGCTTACTAGATTTTTGAACGATTATTTATTAGTCTTGTTTATAAGGTTATATGGCATCTTTGTTAGAAATCTGAAGTCTTAGATTAAGTGTATTATATTCTTTCTTTATCATAGGATTTTCTATTATGGAATTCATGTTTTATTGGTTTTATAACGCCCTAACTATGAACTTCAAACAAGCATTTGGGGTGGATATTTATATTGTTTTATACAGTAAGCTAGGCATCCAAAATGCTCACCATCTAGGGAAAGGTAACAATGCTAAGGTGTAGGATTTTATACTTTTTATATTTGTTACGTCTTAAATATCCTCTTGATCTTTAACTATTTGGTTTGGAAGAATTCTGTCTCTCATTTCAGGAGGATATCGTCAATCTGGCGCCAAGTACAATTTCCTCTCGAAGGATTAGGATCATGTCTTTACAGGATTGGTAATCCAACTGTATTAAACAAGAGATGTATCCATAATCTCTCACTGTAATTAAATTGTATCTTTATTTTTTGATAAACCTCGATAACTATCGAGTAGTGGGTATGCCCATGGAAACTATGTATGTTTTGACAAATCTCGATAGATATCGAGTCATGGGTATGCCCACGGAAATTATGTATTAGTATCAGGACTTATAGTCCCGGGCACGGCTGGAGGTTTTCTCGACCCCGCTCTTTCCTACCAATGCCTGCATTGAGCGGGGTTATTATGTAAAAACTTTTAAATTTAAATATTAATAAAATTTAGGGCTTCGGCCTTTTACCGATCAAAAAAAAAAAAGAGAATGTACATTTATGTTGTGCAACCAATTACACAAAAATGATAAATAGATAGTTTAACTTCCATTAATGCTTCCTCTCATATGATGCCATCAAGTGCTTTAGTTGGTGTATGATTCAAAAAAAACCATTGCATGCACAATTTCAATCCAATATGCACGTCCCAAATTAGAATCCTTCAACATGCTACATATAATCTCCATAATAATATGGTTACACAAATAAGAAAATCCATTTTGTTGAAGTGTGTAAGCTATAGTCAATTGCCAATGAATTCCATTTTCCTTCATGTAGGTTGACCATATGTTCGTGTAAATAGTAATTTTATCAAACTAGCAAGCTATTATCATATAGTGATAGTCATAATCACATTATTTAAGTCCCATCTTATGGATATTTAGACTCTTGTCTCTACTCATGTGGTTGAGAATTCTATTGAACATATTCTTATGAATTTTATGTCATGATCACTAACTACATATCCTACTCTTATTTTCCCATGTTCCCTCATGAGGCTCTAATAAAATTAATCTTCAAAAAACCTTATGGCAAATGACTCAAAATTCTTTCTTTTTCTTGACCTTGGGGTGTTCAATCCCAATAAAACCTTGACTGAGATATTTTTAATACACTATATGAATTCATTATAATTGTGTCTCAAATGAAGAAAGACTTTTTATTTTTCACCTATCAAGTGGCTATGTTGACTATCTCAAAAATGTTTGTATCCACTTTATTGATAAAAGTTTCTTGTTGCATGGACTTGTCCCAAAATATTTTCTAGTTTCTTTCTTTCTATACATTTTGATGTAGCCCAAAACCCTCAAGAAAAAATACTCAGAAAATACACAACAAAAATATTACTTACTCAGCCCTACAATGAAATAAAACTCCTACTTAATACAATCCAAAAATTACCATATTTGATATGTTGGGAAGCCATATTTTAGATGATAAAACATTCTAATATGGTATGGATGATGATTGAAAGAATTTGAGTGTTTCTAGAATGTCTCCAAACTAGTTCAATCTATTGCATATTGAAGATGAATCTTTACATGTAATGAGGCAATTTATTAGTTGGTTCAATCATCCATTTTTCATGGATCAAATAAAGCATGTATCATAAGGGGCCTTGATATTTGTACTTCTTTAGTTTTTCCTATGTAAGATTTTCCCTTTGCATATTCAAGCATGAAAAGATACATTTTTTTGGAAGACATTCCTTACATTTCAAAATTTGTTGATGCGCTATGAAGTATATCGGAGGTGATTATTCAAGCTAAAATAACCTAATTTTCATTATAACCTTTGAATTTAGAAGCTTTTATATTTTAAATGTTTATAAGAACGATAGAGACAAATGAACAAAATGTATAAATGCTTAATATATTAACTTCTTACAAAATATCAAAAATATTATTAGAAATTAAAATATTGTAAAGAAATAAGAGTAATATAGAGAAATGAAAAATTATAGATATGGACGAAATCATGAAACATGTTGTACTTGTGAATAAACCAGAGTTTGTATGATTGACAAAATGTTTGTCCTAGGTAAAAAATTAAAGTATAAAAGCATAATGAAGGGAAAATGAACAACAACATGGACAATAATGATAAAGTAACAACATCTTAATATTAACATATTATAAAGAATTAAAAAATTGTAAACTATTAAAAATGATATGAATGGAGAAAGAGAGTTGAATTTGGAGAGTAGAACTCACAATATCATCTATTTTTAAAAAATGACTACATAAGATTTTGCTTAAATAGTCAATTCCATATTTTGGTCTCTCAATCTTTAAAAGAAGTCAAATAGAAAAATAAATTTGATAGTATGTGCTCATAATGCTATGTGCATTTAAAGAATTAAAATCCTATTGTATATACAGAGGAAAATGATAATTTAGCTTTTAATATTTATTTTTCGCAAGAGAAACACAATAGAATCCAATAGAAAATGCTAGTTAAGTTCTCATAACATCATGAAATATTGATTTTGATAAGATAGAAAAGCTATGTCACAATGACAAAAAAATATGGTATATAAATGAAAAATTTATAATAAATAAAAGCCAATGTCACTTAATTTAACAAGTTCACTGAGGAAAGTCTCCAAAATTAGCAATTCCCCCAAAAATTCCAAGCTTAAAGATTTCTACAATAGAAGACATAAATAATACAATAGAGCTCAAATAAAATGCTCATTTACAATGTTGTTAGGATAAGAGGGTTTTAGAGATCAAGATTGCATGAGAGCATTTGGATCGATTCTGCTTACAAAAAAATACAATTACAAAATGGAAGCGATCAATACATAAAAATCAACATTTAAATTAGGAAACAAACTACAAAATTACAAATATATAATGTGCAACATTATACTAAACAATAATACAGATTTATGATAATTTATTCAAATTTTTTAAAATTATCTCAAAGTTAAAATTTTCTATTTGTAGGGGAAGAGCATTAGTTGCCACCCATGTTTCAATTAAGGTTCACTCTTTGCTTATCCAACCTCCAAATTACTAACTTTAAAAAGCCCAAAAAATGATATCAAAAAGTTCATTAATAAATATATAATGTATTAATAGCAGCCCAACAATTAAAATGACCGCTTTTTGATTCTTAGACACATAACATATCTCACAGCATGCGTCCTTACTACCTAAAACCTAGAACAATAACTATTCGCACATATTTAAACAACAAAAAAGAAAAAAAATTGTCAAAATACACTGTTTAAAATCTGTCCAAAATTAGCAGTTTTTTTTATTTTTTCGCTGCTAAGCAATAGAGTACAGTTTGCTTTCATTCCACTTGATTAAAAGCAGTGCCGTGTCTGTTCAGACATTGAGAATTATGATAGATTCACGAGAAGTCTAGTAAATCAAAATTTTAATTTGGCAGCAACCTTTTCTCATTCAATTCCCGTGAAGACAATTTATAAATTAAATCTGTCCCACATACAGAAATATTAATGGCCAACATACAACAAACCAACACAGAGGTTTTAAGATCGACCCCCAACAACTAACATGAACCAGACACTTCATCCGGCCTGTCTATTTGTAGTTAAAACAACTGACAAGCACCTTTTCTCTGAGTTGTTCATCTGTAATTTGAGTTACACAGCATTTTTGCTTTTATGTTTCAGTGCATATAAAAGGCAGTTTGCTGCAGTCTATCAATAAGTTATGAGGAGAGTAATAATGTCTGTTGTAATGGGAGAAAGGGAAAATATATGAGCAATGTTGGATGAATTGTTGGGCTTATTAACAACTAAACCACATGGGCAGCCTCCAACCAGTTTCATGTGGGGACATCTTAGGTTTTTTTTCTTGCATTGTATTGTTTTGATAGGGTACTGTATTGTGCATTTGATGATCTTATGTTTTGTTTGGTGTGAATATTTTGTTGGAATCATTTGTCGTTGCATCAAAAGTTCAAATTATCAATGTCCGATACAAGGTCAGATTTAACTCGATTCAGGGAGGCAGTTAAGCCATGTCATGAATCTCCAAGGAGGTGCTGACCACCAAGTCAACAATCTCCCCCATAACACCGACTGAGCCTTCAGCACCCACTGAAGAAAGACTCGAACCCGTGACCCAAGGCCTTGATACCAATTGTTGGAATCATTTGCCATTACACAAAAAGCTCAAACTATTAATGCTTGATACAAACGCCAGATTTAACCCGACCCATAGGAAACAGTTAAGCCATGTCAGGAATCTCCAAAGAGGTGCACCACCAAGTCAACATATTCTTGTAGCTATAGAATTGTAACTTTGACAATCTTTTCATAAATATATATATCTGAAATACAATATTTTAGCAAGCTCTCATTAAACAATAAAGTCATAAGAATTGAGATATAAACACATCACCATTCATATGAAATTTCACTAGCTTTTCTAATAAAATTTATTTGTTAGTATAATTCCAAATGAAACATTTAAACAAATCAGAATTTAAAATAATAATTTAAATTGAAATTGCAGACATTTCCTACACAACATGAAGTGGTACCTCTGCCAAAGATATTGATATTTCAATTTAACTTATCATCAGCATTCACTTGAATCACTGCAGCTATGGCAATGAAGAGCATGATAATCACAACCTTCCTATGATGTAGAATGCAGTTAAGATATGCATCCATCCAAAAGTTCACTTCATTAGAGTATCAAAGAGAATAGTATTTTATTGTCAACGAAAAATTTGTATAATATTCCTGTTTCTCACATTGTTTTGGATTCATTTTAAAAGGATGTCTTAATATAATTATATAAGAACACATTACATATCTTAATATAATATAATTTCTTGATCCTTATTCACCCTCATTTATTGAACTTTCACTAACATGCATTGGACCTTAAACAAATCTACATACAAAATACTGTTACATTGATGATGATTCTTATGTATGTTATTATTGAATTTTCGTCGAAAATTTATCAGAATAGTACAACACTATATCTATATATTTGAAACAATCAAAACTCACCATGAATGTCTGTACATAATTGTGAACGATAACTCACCACAAAATAAAGCCACAATATAGAAAATAAGACATCTTAATAGATATAGATAAGGATGGTATTATCTATATGTGTCTATATGAAACAGTCAAAACCCACCATAAATGTTTACGCACAATTATGGAAGATAACTCACCACCAGATAGAGCCAATGCAATATAGAAAAAACAAATCTTAATAGATGTATATATAAGGATGATTTTTATCTATACGTCTCTATATATGAAACAATCAAAATCAACCATGAACATGTTTGCACATAATTGTAGAAGATAATCCACCACAAAATAGGGCCAATCCAATATTGAAAAGTAAAATGTCTTAATAAGTATATATAGGGATGGTATTGGTGCATACACATCATGAGTGTCTAATCACTACGTAGGCATCCATGCGATTAGAAACTTAGGTCTTACTAATAAATTCAGAAAAATATTGTAGTGTTATATAATAGAAAATTCCGAAGAGATATTAAAAAATATAAAAAGATTATAAATTTTCATATATTTAATATATATTTTTTCTTCTTCATCTACGTTTCTAAAGTTTTATGAAAATAGGCTATCATTTAAGAATATAGATAAAGATGAGAAAATTATATAAATTTGATATTTGAAAAATTATAATCTTTTATAATTTTATAATTTCTTCAAATTTCCTTTAATTTTCATATATTTTCTAAAAATTTGATTATATTTTATCATATAGCCATCAACTTTTAACCCTTTCACCCCACCACCATTTTTTATGACCTAAGTTTTTAATTGTTTTATTTTTCTCCATTTTTTTAAGAAGATGAGGTTTCCTTTTGCATGGATGATGTGATTGGACATTCAAGGTGTATATGCATCAACACAATTGTTATCTTGATTTATTAAGATAATTTTTTTAATATTGTATTGGCTCTATTTTGTGGTGGATTAATCATCCTCCCCTTTCTCTTGAAGCAGATACATTACCTTGACTCTAAGGACATTAGAGAGTGTTCTTTTATAGTGCATATTTCCTTGTAGACATAGATAAATAGTATACATGAATACTACACAATTGCACATCAATTCAAAGTGTTGGTTTGACATAATAAAGAGATTAGATTTTGGGATGTACATTCAATGGAACTATTGATTCCTCTGTGGATATGTTTTATTTTTGTACATTTTTTTGGCATATAGTGGGTGTCTTGTATAAGTCATACTTATCATGCTTTCAAAACTTTTATTCTTTTGTTTTGAACGTTCATGAATTTATTGCTCAATTTAATAATTAAATATGATCAACATGCATTTTAGGATAGAAACACGATCTCTAAATTGTTAATGTTAATATAAAAATAAATGTACTTTTTATTGAATACGAACACAGTTATAAATAGAGGTTCTAAGAAAGAATTATTCAACCATAATATTAAATGAATAAATTCATAGTGAAACTCAATGAAATAACAATATGGTCTTTTATTGATTCATGGTGACAACTAAATTATAATGTTATGATGATTTTGAGACATCTACCTATAAGAAACATATAGAAACAACTATTTACAAGTCACTCATTCTCAAATAATATTATTTATGATATTTTTCAGTTATTGACAAGCTTGGAACTATGAACAAGGTCAAATGATGACACCCGCCATGCTATAGGTGCCCAAAATCTCACCAAGTCAAGGCCAACAAGTGGAAAGTGGGTTGTGTTACTAAAATCGACCCACAAAACCTCTACAGAGGTCTAAAACTCTTGCTACATGCTAAATATCTAGCTACAAGAAAAGAAAACTATGTTGTAGGTGTAACAATTTGTTGTTATAGGAACAAAAGTCTACATTGAAGGAACATAAACCCTACGCTAGAGGTTTGATAACACACACCTATCATGAGATATGTACGTACTCATCCACACATAAAATAATCAATTTCAAGAGTAGCAATATTCTCAAGAAGTTCAACATTCACAAGGATATCATGCATTTCAAGAAAGAAAATGGTTTTGAAAAAATATTATTTTATTTAGACCTTTATCTCAGGAAATAGATTTTTTTGCAAACCTATTTCTATTCGAAGTATTGGGCCAAAATACGGGGTTCTCCTATTTTCCCCTTGTTGCTTGTCTATCATGTGCACTTTTGTTCCTCTTGTGTATTTTTGGTTTTCTTCTTCATGATTTTTGCCCTATATCCTACTTTATGCTTGTTCTTGTCTCTCTTATATTCTTTTGTCTATTATCTTATCCTTTCTTTTTTCCATGAAATCCCTCCAAAATCTTGCCTAAATGGGTGCAATGCTCAATATTCTATCGTAAATGCACACCAACTCTGTTTTGGGTTCTAATTTCCCACTTAGGTGCTTATCTTCCATTTTCCCATTCTATTTTTCGTTAATGCTATATAGACTAGGTAGTTTCTTCCCTAAATAGTAAAGAGAAATAAAACTTAAAATATGCAAGAGATGGTTAGATGAAATAATAAAAAAGAAGCACTCAAAATTTACATTTCCACAAAATCAAACTAGCCCCTACTCACTGCATAAAACAATGTGCAATCACAAGTCAAAATTTGGTTTCTAGAAACCAAAAATTAGTTATAATAGGAACAATATTGTTTCTATGGGTTAGTAAATTTGTTTCTATAGGTTGAACTAGAATGACTTAACCTAGATGTTACACTTAATTGAATGGTGTCCTTCACTAGTCCATTTTTCTATTTCACTAGATATTGATTGTTTTCTTTGTCCCTATTCTTCCTAGCCAACCTAAAGTCCAAAATGCATTAAATTTTATCTTGGTCTCTCTTGAGTAGTTGTTCTATCCATTTGTTTAGCGAGGTTTCCTTTTTGTCTTGTTATGTGATGTCTCTCCTTCATAATAAGTGTACAAATTAAAAACATTAAGAAATCCAAATGGATATCCAAACATGTAGATCTAGATCAAACTTATAAGCAATTGGTAATTTTTTTTAATGATTTTACACTGTTCAATCTTCTTTCACTTGAGTTTGTTATAGGTATAACTTAAAATTTTTCTTTTATAGATGTGTACATACTGTAGACACCTAATTGTTTTCATCACTAGTTAAACACATTTATCATCTTTATTCCTCCATAGTCATCATCTTGATAATTAAATAATTCATAATTAACTAATTGTTTAACCATTATTTTTTTGACTACTAGGCATATTAATTTATTTAATCTACCTAGTTCATATCCCCCTAATCTAATGTACATTTCATCCTTTGATTAAATAAATACCCATGTTTATTTAATTAAAATACCCCCCACCCCCACATTCTTTTTCCCAATTTTGAATTTAACTTATTCAAAATTGTTATTTTCCCCGACTCACTGACATCCTCCTAGCTTTCTCACTTGCACTTTACTAATCCTTCTTCATTAGTTTAATCCCCTTTCACTAATTGGTTTCACATTCCTAATCCCTTGATTAGGGAGAAAGTCAACTTGTGCCATAAATGAAAAAAACTCTTTCCCCCAATTGTGCCTTTAGCATTAGTGGCTACCCACTTTTGGGCGGGTACCCCACATGGGTCTCCATCCAGCATGTCATCTCCAAAGAATATAAAATTCCTTATCCCATTCTCTCATGTACTTTAGAGTGTGAGGACAAGAAGTGCCTTTATGAAAAATCTTCTCCACACTCTAAAGTCCCTTCCTTCCCAACTATTTTGTCCTTGCACTCTCTCAAGGGTCGACACTTGTCAACCTCACATGAGAGTTGATGACCAAACCATCCTCCACTTTTGGATCTTCCTCCCTTGCATCTTGGCCATTCATTCCATTCCTTTTGGAATTTTTCCAACACAGCCATTTCCATAAGTATCATTCATTCAACACACAACTTATGCTATCTCATACAACTTAGATCAATTTATATCCTTGAGAATATTTAAGCACCATTGTGCTACCAAAATCATGAGCATACATCAAATCCATCGCCATGAGAAAATATACTCATCGAGAAGATATTTTACTTTGTCTTTGTTGACTATTTTGTTGGTTTAAGAACTTTCCTTGACTAATCCCAATGATTGTTTCTTTGATTTGTGTTTTTGTGCTAATTTTAGGGTTAGAAAACATACTTCTGTACACACATTCTGGCGCACCTAGTAGCACCCATATCATGAGATAATTTTAATCATTTTTCTATTTGTTTGTGTTTGGATGTCTATGGTTTGCACATTAATGGGTTCATCTGCAATCCATGAGGCTTATCGGTCATCTAGTGGGTTTGTTTCTTCTTCGAGCAAATTTACCCCTTGTAATAATTTGGCAAGATTCCTTTGTTCTCTTGTGGGTTATTGATATAATTAATTGTGCTATTTTACAAATTAATTATAATGCAATATTGTTTTCTTGAACTCAGTGGGTCTGTGGGTTATTGATTTCTCCAATGGGTTTGTGAGGGTTTGTGAGTTCCTCAGTGGGATTTCTGTTAGGGACTTTCATTGGGATTGTGTTACAATTAGGATTCTTGTTATATATCTTGGAAGGTCTATTTATTTGTTTATGCAATCATACTTTGGTGTGTGCTCTTTGTTTAGGTAGGATTGATAAGAATTAGTGGGTTTGGCATGTTATTTTGGCAACATTGATCTCCAATTGTTTTTCATTTGATTACTAATCCACTAACTTATCTTAAATATTATGATCACACTAGTGCTTTTATAAATTCCCTTTCTTCCCTTTCCCTTTCATAGTTGAATAAAAAACAAATCCTAAACTACTGACTCATTTTTTATAGGGCACAGTCAAATAGTTGATTTTTTACACTAATTTAGGCACAATTTAATTTCCACTTAAAGGTTCAATTTTTTACCATCCTTTATGTTTGGAACTAGTATGGTCTGACATACTCTCTATAATTGTACACCCATGAATGAGCACGGGTATTTGAAATTACGTTCTAATATCTTGTTTTTGTGTTATCCAGTAGGTGTTAGTATATTTCTTATGCTCTATCCTTGCATGCCTCTATGATCTTGGACATTAGGAATACTTAATACTTTTCTCCCTTAGGAGGGCTATTGGAAATCTTATCCCCCTAAGGATGACCTCAATCACGCATTCCTTCAAGGTATATATAAAGGGGTGAGAGAAAAATATTTAGCCCAATCCTCTCTTATTATTTCTTTAGAAAAGTCCCGATGCTTGGATGATACCAAGATATGGGTACAAGTCTGGTCATCCAAGTAACTTAACTAGTGTCCCCAACCCGCACTTGTGACAGATTGGTGTTCACAAATGTGCCTCACATACCCTCCTAGTATTTAGAGGATGCCACTAGATTTAATATTATATAAGCCTATATAAGACCTTTTGGCCACTCACCCACACTTCATCACAATTCCACCCTCTTAGGTCAAGGATAACTGAAAACAAATGAAAACATCATCCAAAAAATACCCCATCAATATATGGCCTCACATATTTGAGTTAAACATCACATGTATATTTGGAGTTAGTCAATCATTGGTTGAGTCACACCCCACTGATCTAGGAGTTCAACATATATTGACATTCACCATCATCAATAGTATCAACTAGGTTTTTTAACGCATACCTAGGAATTAGAGACATCTTCCACCATAAAAAATATCCTAAATCAAGGGAGACAAAGAGAGTGAAATAAAAATAGAGAGAGAATGATGATAGGAGCTTAGTGGTATTGAAACTTGACCAAGTCTGAGAAATTAGGAGATCTACAATTTGGGGAGAGAAGAGAGACTGAGTTAGAGAGAGGCAGAGAGGGAGGAGAAGGAGAGTGATATGGGCCTATTGATTACTAAAATTTGACAAAGTCTAAAAAATTATAAGGTCTCCTAAAATCTAGTATCTACATTATGACTCTGAGGGATCTGAAACCATTTTCAAACCTATTGCCAATATATACATAAAATATAACTTGAATCTTATATTTTATGTATATACTTTGATGAGAAAAAACTAAGGAGATGAAATAATTATCATTCAAAATGCTTACATATTTTTGGAATTAAAAATCCAACCAGGAACATGTTTTTCCTTGTGCTTATATTCAGAAAAATAAGAACGTGTTTTTCTTTCTTAAAATCACGGCGGCTTCACTTAGTGAACTTGAATCATAGCACATCCATTTATGGCATACTAAAGAATTCCCCTATTTTCAATATATATTGCCCCAAACTCCTTTTTTGTCACCCCCTCCAATACCCACCTAGTACTGCTCATACCCCCTTTCCTATATAAACCCCCACCCCCTTCCCCAAAAAACCCGCTCGCCCCTATTTAGGTAATATATTGCCCCTTTTTTGCCCATTTTAAAACCTCCAATATGAAAACATGTAATATCATATTGCCCCTTCAGTGAAGATCCCGTACTTAACTTACACGTCAAGTTATGCACATTCAATAAAGCACGTTAGTGTTTTTTCTCATAAAAGCACATGCAGAATTTGGATTAATTTTTTTGAGCCATGTAACATGCACATGCTTATTAAATTTTTAAAAAACATATTTGTGTTTAGCTCATTTTTTGTTATTTTGGGTGAGTGGCCACTTTTTTGTTTATCTTTTTGTTGCACATACCCTATACATCTGTGTGGCATCCTAACATCTATGCAATAAAAGTCCTCCTTTTGATGCCATATTATTTTCATTCTCTTTTGATTTCTATAACTTATTTTTATAAATTATTATTTTTAAATAATATTTTATTAGATTTCTTGTACTGTCTTATTAAAGCTAGAACTCTTTATTTTAAATCAGTTATAGGGATTTAGGGTGATTCTATTAAATAATGAAAAACCAATGCAATCCTAATATGAAATTAGTGAAAGATTGTTTAGCTAGTAAAGTGACATAAATCAGTAATTTTCCTCTTCTACAACAACACATAAAGTATGTGATTACTTTTAGATTTTATTTTAAAATTTTTTTTTCTTATGACGGTTTTCCCTGTTGGCATATTTCATTAATGAGTTGGTTTTAAAGTTTTAAAACTGCATATTTTTAAATGATTATTACCATTTGCATCTATGTTTGTATGTAACGCCTATTTATGGGCATTATCTGGAATCGATAATGTATCAAGTTCTTATGCTACTTTATCAGATTGAGCTCTTCCATTTATCCTTAGCGTTCACATATGGTATTAGAGTATGGTATACAGGCAATGAAGGTTCAACAATGAAATCACATTGTCATCAACTTCTTTTTGAATTTTCACCGTCCATAATTATCTTTGTCAAGAGCATCTTTCATACTTCGGCAGTCCTATTTGTTATGATTTCTCCATGTGGTTTCATTACTGGTGGGATGTATATGGTGTTGAGGATGTCTATAAAGAAGTTGATTTTTTAAAAGGTTTAAATAACAATATTTCATGCATTGTAGTTGTGAGTGGAGGCTCATGCTCTTTGAACATTGTCTGGACATACGTGTGGTATGGTAGGGAACCTAGAAATTCCTGTTTGAAATTGCTAGCTTTGATTGAAGCTACTTGAAGATGCAAAATTAGATTCATCTAGTTGAAGTTGCTTGAAGGTGCAAACTTTATGTGCTTAGGATAATTTTTTGTGTTCTCATCCTTTATGTGTTTGTAACTTGGTGGTTTTAAATCAACTTCATTTGTCTTTTACCACACATATGTTGGAATTGGTTGTTGATTTTGTTGTTGGAATCATGTTTTGTCACTAATGTCAACATATGTTTCTATGGAGGGAGAATAGACTGGTTATTACTATTTCTTGATGACTGACATAAGTGTACGGGTACTGTACGGTTGATTCAGAATGAGCGAAGATGGTGATGTGTACAGTGATATGTTGTGATCTTATGCCTAAGGTCGTATGGCTTAATATTGTCTATTGGATGACTGAAAACCAATTCCAACATATGTGTGGTAAAATAAAAATGAAGTTGATTTAAAACCACCAAGTCACAAACACATAAAGGACGAGGGCACAAAAATTTATCCTAAGCACATGAATTTTGTACCTTCAAGCAACTTTAAATATATGATAAAATTTTGCATCTACAAGTAGCTTCATTCAAAGATAGCAATGTTGGAATTGGTTGTTGTTGTTGTTGGAATCATGTTTTGTCACTGATGTCAACATATGTTTCTATGGAGGAAAAACATACTAGTTATTACTATTGCTTGAGGACTGACATAAGTGTACGAGTAACGTTTGATTCAGAATGAGCGAAGACGGTGATGTGTACATGGATATGTTGTGATCTTATGCCTAAGGTCGTATGGCTTAATATTGTCTATTGGATGAGTTATAGATGTTTTAGTGAAGACTAGGTACTGGACGGTGACAGTGATCTTTGACAGAGTTAGTCTCTGTGTTTTGAGTATAAATTATGTGTGATGTGGATTCATGTTATGCAAGCTTAAGGGATGACATAAGACATTTTAAGGAAGGTTTTTTTATGTTTCACGGGTCTTAGAACTCTTGGTGACGTCAGCTGTGGCGTGTGTTTTGGAGGAGACCTATTTGGGGCTGACTTCAGATATGAAGCGTGTATTATGGGTTACGAGCATGGATTACGGATCTTGGATTATATTTGATGAATTGTAATTGATGTTTACTTGTTATAGGTACCATGTGTATCTTAATAAGGGGTTAATTAATTTTTTGTACATTGGGAAAGCCTAATTGGCTGACCTAATTGATTATTGTAATAGGGTATATATGAGAGAGCTTTTCTTACATTGGAAAATGTGATTGTGGAAGAGACCACAAAGTGTCGAAGCTGCAAGCTTGTTTGTGCAAAGTTTGCTGGATGTAGAGAAGAGCTTCTGATTATATTACTTATTGGAATTGACCACACAAAGATAGTTGCTATCAAACAGTTCACTAGATTGTATATTTCTTATATACACTTCTATTCCAGACTGTAAGTCTTGAGGGTGGATTAAACCTTCTTTAGGCAGTGTGGCTAGGCGGTGAGCCCACTATTACTCTTCAATCCTAAATGGGTCCATCCTTTAATAGGGACAGTGTACCGTAATGCATCAATAAGCTCCTAACAGGTTTAAATCTTTTAACAAGGATACTATACTGTCAATACATCATTTGTGGGTGCTAATTCCCACCGGGGTTTTACCTTTAACATGGTTTCCTCAACAAAAAAGGATTGTGTTATTGTGTTAGAATTTACCGTGTTATCATTTGAATTAAAGTTTTGTTTATAAAGTTTAATGTTTAATAATCTATCTCACAACTGATTCACCCCCACTCTTAGTTGTGTCGGTGGACTGTTATTCCTAACAATTGGTATCAGAGCTACTGGTCCTTAGAGAGAAAGATTAACATCTTGAGGTGATCCAGAAGATGGCATTCTATATGAAGGATAGTCCTTTTGGAACTCTCAATTTTGGCACAAATTTGGAGCGACCAGTTCAATATTTTCTCTAAGGCATGGTGAGTACCTTTGAAAACTTTTCAAAGAAGCCTACTTGAAGTGCAAGTAAAATGTGACTTGGTGATTTTCATAAGATACTGATTGGGGAACATGTGAAAAACCTATCATGGGGTAGATGAAATGAGTCACAACTTTCAGAATTCAGATTTGACATGTTTTGCAGACAGTTGTTTAAAGGTGTTCACTTAAATACGCATTCAGCATATTGCCTGATTATAGAAAATGACCTACTTTGCATGCTTTCATCTTTGACTTGATAGAGTTTCATGATATAAGGATGGGTCTGAGGTGTTGTAGGAATGAGAGAGAAGCTTTAGTTTCATTTTCAGATTCATATGAGTTCATATGACAAGTTTGCCAGAGGAATTTTGTTTGCAATATATGTTGCTTCTCAGAATGTGAAAGTGCAAAATTCTGAATGACCTACTTTGAAGTCTTGCAACTTGAACCTAATTGAATGGAATGGATAATTAAATATTCCTCTATATTGTAGTCATGAAAATGTGCTACCATGAATATTTTTAGGCCATGATGAATCCATTTGGGCAGTTTGCCAATCTGATTCCATTTGCAGTTTCTGACAGTTTAATGCAAATCAGTTGCACAGTTTAGTTGGAGGCCCTGTTTGTGATGTTATATCTTGAATACTCTGATTGGTCATATCAAGAAAATGGTACCCCTATATTTTACACCAATTTGAATTCAATTTTTCAAGGTTTAAGGTCCTGAGGGTTTCGTATGCACACTTTTCCAGGTGCTTTTCATTTGTAGAAATCATTATTCCTCACGTTTTTCATTTTCTGTATTTCCAAGTAGATACTTTCGAGGGGCTGCCAAATGTGTCTGGTTGATCATCATGAGTTTTTCTTCCTGGACTCATGCTCTCCATATAACATACTTCCAATATCTAGAAGCTCAGGTCTTCAGGGGGTTGCTTGACTTGTTTTCAAAGTCAAAACCAGATGTGTTTCATTGTTTCTTGACATGGTTATTTGCAGAATAGTTTTGAAGAGGCGACTTGGATGTTTAAAATCTTGTGACTTTCTGGTCTTCAGGATGTGTCACTTTGAAATATGGAAGAATGTTAAACGTGGAACATGTACGCCCAGCGCCATGTTCTGATTACTTGATTTCATCATTTTTGGAAGCTAGTTCATGAGGCTAATTGCTGTTAATAAAAGTAGTTTAAAAGAGGTGCAAACTAGAATTCAGGAATGCAAATTATACTAGATAAGAAAGTTGCTTGTTCTTTTACAAAAAGGAGGAAATTATTGGCCTCAAATGGCTGGTATGGTACCGGTTCTTGATGATTAGTTGATTTGAAAAGGGACTTGCATTTGAAAATTCCACAAAAAGATCTTTTAGTTATGAAGTGCATGTTTGTGGTTTTGCCAAACACGGATCAAGCAATGTTAATCATCCCGGGACATATCTTGCTCTAGTTGAAAAGCTGGAACACTTCAAGGAATTGGGAGTTAATACTATTGACCTTGTGCTCTGTCAAGAATTTAAGGAGCTAGAACATCACTCGTATAACTATGTTATGGGAATGCAATGCAATGATTGCAGGAATGCACAAAGTATAAATGGGCGGCATTGTAGAATCTGGAAACTGTTTCAAATGGATTTGTTGAAAGCATTTTAGTTATTTCATGCAGATGCCAAAATCAATGTGTAAACCATTGGACTATTCCTCAAAAGGCGGTGTCAGGGATTTATGCACAAACAATGCACACAACTTGTATGACAGAGTGACTTAATACAAGTATCTGCAGAAGAAATGGGAAGCAATGTTAATGAAGGGACTTAGGGTAATCAGTTTGGGGTTCCCCTTGTATTCACCATGATAGAAACAGAAATACGATGTGGAAGCACACTCGCATACACAATATATGAAAATTGTTTACCAAGACGCCTTAAAATGTCTGATCACACAGGAAACCATAGGCAGGGCATTCGAACTGTTTGACTGAATGTTGCAAAGTCATCCCAAGCATGGTGCAATTGTAGAATGAACAAGGAACATCATTTCTTGGGGTGAAATGGAGAGACTATAGGCTGTGTATAAAATGGGTTATGTGAAAAAATGTGAAAGCATGAACAATGCTCTTAAACCAGTATGAACATGCACATATATATTTGGTGAAGGGATAATATTGTAGTTTGAAATGGAAACATAGACAATGAAAATGAACTGTTTCAAACTCCAAAGAGATGTCAAAGAAGAGGTCACACTGAAGATGGAAGGAGCATTTTGGAGATGTTTGCAGTAAAATCAGCACAATATATAAAACATGAAGCCCACGCTAAAAGGAAAAGAAGGTTTAAAACATGACAAAATACATTAGAAACATACCAAGACAAATGAAATGGGGTTGTGCAGCAATGCAAATGAAAGTGCACACCAAGTGTGGAGAAAAGACAAAACAATGAATTGTTTTAAATTGCAGAAGTCCACGCAGGTAATGGAGGGCTATGGAATGTGGAGAGGCCAGTGCATGGTCTCAAAATTCTCAAAGAAACCACCTGCGCAATCCCTTCTAAGTGCAATGCAATACCATTGGAGACACCCATCAGAACATAACATTATATCTATGAAATGTGTATGGTATCAGAAAGCCCTCAAAAGCATAAAATTTGGAAGTATTGCGTATGGAGAAGGAGGGATTTCAGAACTTTTATGCAAATGAATCTGGTAGGTGTAAACGCTAAATCAACCAAGAGGAAATCTTGTGCAAGGTTTGGAAAGAAGAGTGTTGTGCTAGATGTGGAAATAGCTACACAGATGTTTGGATAATAGTCCCACATGCATGGGCTGGCATGAGATTTTGACTATTTTATAGTATTACATTCACATTGTATTTCAAAGTAAAGAGTTGGAGAAGCCTTGGCGGGCCCTTGGCTGGAGGTCTAAACGTGGTGGTGGGACCCTCAATTTTGAATGGATATGATGAGGAAACTTTAAAAAACTAAAACAAGGAAGAGGCTATGGGCGCGCATGCAAGGTGCCTCAAAAACTGTGCCTAGCAATCAACGATAGAGGATGAAGACCAAATTTTGCCAGGACCCGCGAGTGTGACATGGCAGATGAGTTGGTGTAGAGGCTTGTAGATTGAGCATGCATCCCGAGGAGATTAGATCAGACGGTTGGCACAAAGCCTTTATGGGGAAGATGCAAGGAAGATAGCTTCAAGGCAACGCGCTAGGCCGACATGTGGCAGGGGTGACAGTAGAGAAGGTCGAGTGGCATCTAGGTGGAGATGAAGTGGTGGCCACGTAGGAGATCATTTGAGTTGGCACACATCTCAAGGTGATCAAAATCGATGGTTGGTGCAATGACTTGAAGAGAAAGTTGCAAGGTGCTTATCATCAAGGGAATGTGACAGGCCACCATGTGGCACTTGGATAGGTGGCAGGCCAGACAGGGCAGATGATGCAGGCACCCAGGTGGATGCACACAACTAGTAGGAGGATGCCACATGGTGCAATCTGGTGCAGTTCTTAGGTAGTGAATCAGAGATTGACATGTGGTAGGACAGGTCATAGGGCAGGTGATTCAAGCGCCCAGGTGGACAGACACAAAAAATCAGAGAGTGACACTTGTCCAATTATGGTGCAATGTGGGAGAAAAGAATATAAAATACAGATATTAAAATGTCATTTCAATTCAGTAGTCTGACTATTGAAAAAGAATTCAAATATTTCAAATTATTCAGGAAATATGCACGGGAAGGGAAAGTCATTTTAGTGATTCAGGGGGTTAATTTTATCAGAAGTATCAACTATCATATACCGTTGGAAAGGTAGAGCAGGTTGAGTGGCGTCCAGGTGGAGATGAAGTGGTGGCCACGTAGGAGATCATTCAAGTTGGAACACATCTCGAGGTGATCAAAATTGACGGTTGGCGCAATGACTTGAAGAGAAAGTTGCAAGGTGGTTTACATCAAGGGAACGTGACAGGCCACCATGTGGCACTTGGACAGGTGGCAGGCCAGACAGGGCAGATGATGTAGGCACCCAGGTGGACGCACACAACTAGTAGGAGGATGCCACATGGCGCAATCCGGTGTAGTTCTTAGGTAGTGAATCATATATTGACATGTGGCAGGACAGGTCACAGGGCAGGTGATTCAAGTGCCCAGGTGGACAAACATAAAAAATGGGAGAGTGACACTTGTCCAATTATGGTGCAATGTGGGAAAAATAAAAATAAAATGTAGATATTAAAATGTCATTTCAATTCAATAGTCTGACTATTGAAAAATAATTCAAATATTTCAAATTATTCAAGAAATATGCACAGGAAGGGAAAGTCATTTTAGTGATTCAGGGGGTTAATTTTATCAGAAGTATCAACTATCATATATCGTTGGAAAGGTATTGAAATGAGGATTCTAATTTTGCAGTCAATTTTAGTGTAGGATCAAATTATTTTGAATAGAATGAGGGAAGAGTGACTCAGCTCAAAATTGGTTAGAGCAGAGAGGACAAGTGGTAAATCAAGAAAATATGTGGAGATCTTTTTCTTTGGCTACATATTTAGAATTCTTCCATTGTTATAGGGTTCCAAATTCTTGGCCTCCACAGTGAATTTCAAGTTGTGCTTAACTCTAGGAGCTTCTAGTTTCAGTTGGTTCCAGATAGGGATTTATCTTGTTGATTGTACTAGTTTTTCTTAAGGTAGAATAGATTTTCATTGGTCTTTTGCAGCTTATTGAACAAACATTTATCTGATTGCAAATTTGTGTGCAGTAGTGTGAATTTTCATACTTAATACAGAACTTCAAGGTTCATACCTCTCCTTGGTGTCAGACTTGCGAAGTCTGAATTTTCTAATTCTCTGCATAGGGTTTACCTATGTATGTGTTATCATTCTCCAGTTCTGGTCTAGGATCAGATTAAATAATGTTGTGGATTTAACATAGTTTCATTCAGTTGTCTACAAGAGGATTTCTATAAGTAGTAATGATTTGGACTGATTGTATTTATGGCTTAAAATAATTGACAATAGTTGATTACTGCATTTTTGAATTTGGTTAAAGGACATTTCCCATGGATAAAGCACTAGCCGATGATTAGTATCTTCTGTACCTATGTATTTTCAATTCAATCTTGGTTATATTCTACAATTTAAACATAAACTCTGACATATCTGAAGGTTTTATGTGGTTTGTGGTGTTGTACTAATCTCATGCTCCACTTCAAGGTCGATGTTCAATGGGTGATTAACCGATCACCTAGTATCTCCCGGCTGTGTTGAAGCCATTGTGAGATCTCTGCTGATTTACGCCTTACTGAATGTTTGAGGGTGTTGAAGGGTGTCCCCCCTTGGTTTTACAAAACCTAAAGCGTAGAAGATGGATCTGCATCCTTGTTAATTGGTCCTTTTTAGTCTTGGTTGAATACCGAGAGTTGGCTACTCTTTAAAATACACCAAAGGGTGAAAGGTTGCTGTTCAGTAATCACATCGTAAAAAAGAACCAACAAAATGGCAACTCTACTGGGGAGAGATGTAAGAAATTTTGCTGAATTTCCAAAGAATCTCTGTGTTTTATTATTGTCATAAATAATTCAGGTTTATCAAGTTGAGCTAGACTCTTGGCGTGTTTGTTTATAAATCCAGTCGTTTCTACCATATCCATTTGAGGATAGACTTATAAATCTGAAAGTTCTTCATATCCTAATTGTCAGCATGGTTGTTGTTGTTAAAAGAATTTTGAATGTGTCGAATCCTATTGACTTGTCGAAAGTCTTCTATCTTTTCTTGAGTCCCAACTTGTCCTTGTTCTAGTTATCTTCTATACTTTCTCACAACAGTGAGTGGCGAATCTGAAAGATCTCTACACCAGTGTGCATTTTAATGATGAAATTTTGATGATAAGTTGGAAACACTTGCAGCAAGGATCTAGAAGATGCTTGAAAGATTCAGTGGTGGATTGACAAAATCACAAAGAAATTCAAAAGGATAGCAGTAAAATAATTTGCCTAGGTTTTCCTCAAAGTGTTAATGAGATATATTTGTTTCCTTACTAGGTGAAAAAGTCACTAGAGAAAAGGAAAGTGAGTTTAAAAGTTTCCCATACTTCTTTATAATCTCAGTCATCAGATTCAGAAGTATGTTATGTTGTTATGTGAAACAAATGATTTCATAGTTGGATGAAATCTTTGTGAGTAAGAAGATGTGTTTTTGATAAATAGTGCAATGGAGATTCTAGATCCAATAGATCAAGATATGCTGCATAGATCTGAAATTTGTCTAGTAGATCTTGAAGAAATCCAAAAGGATATTGCATTATTTAATCAAAGAATACAAGACCAAGCCATCTTTTTTTTGAAAAGGCATGTAGGAGAAATAAATGAAGAATCCATACATGTATTTTATGAAATTTTTTCCAATGCATATGATAAACTGCCGAAAGGGATTGAACTTCAAGAGTTTGCATATTTCTTAGAATTTTGTATGCCTAAGTTAGTAAATTGGTCTGCATCATATAGAGAGGAAGGCATTGAACTGGTTAAGAAATGGATATGTGAGTTTGAATAATCTAAGTTTGAAAGTAGTGATGATGCTGAATCTAGTTGTGCAGACAATGCTAATTATGATGTTGATAGTGAAGTAGATGAATATCAAAATGTCAAAGATGAAAATCTAGTTGCTGATGTTTCCGTTGGATTTGAAGTTTTGTTTTATTATCAGCATGGCAGGGCAAACCTCTGTTCTTAGTTTGTGGAAGAGTCTCGTGATCAACAAGAGAGTGGTTATCATGCAAATGAGAGTGGCTGGGATGATTCCTTTGCACCAAAAGGCATGAGCCAAGAAACTTCAATCATTGTTCCCAATGTCGAAGGTATTTGCAACAGTAAAGGAGAAGTTAAAAGAAATGAAAATGAGGTTCAATGTTCATTGAGCAGCGAAAAAATATCAGAACTACTAGCTGCTGATTTTTCAGAGGTATGCATCAAATGTAGACCCCACTTTGCAATACCTGGTTGATATATGCTTTGATAATGAAGACATGCAAATGGATGCAAGGTGTGAAACTTATGCTGATTTTCTTCTTCCTACTTTCGAGGCAAACAATATGCAAGATATAAATGCATATGATTGGGAAAAATCTGATTATGTCAAGTATGATGAATATGATGACTCATATGCTGCTATGGATTCAGATTTGGATGAATTTGGTGTAAATGGTTCTTGTATTGATCAAGATGTTGAAGAAAATGATAAATCTGAATGTGTGTTTTCAGCTTTACAAGTGATGAGTGAGCCATTAATTATTGATCCATTTTCAGACTTGGAAGATGCTGATAGAGATCATGGTCAGCAAGTTACATCCAGTCTTATGCAATCATATTTTTGTTTGAAAGATTTTAATCCTAGTTTGCAAATCACTGTTTTAAATTAACATCATGTTTTAGTGCAAACTAGTGATCTTGTTGAGTTTGTTTCTAGCCATGAGAAGAAGTTGGAATGTTTTCTTTTTCAACTTGTCAGTGATGGTCAAGGGTGTGATGTTTTTGTGTCACAAAGTAATCAGCATTTGCAGTATTGTGTTTATTTCCAAGTATTCAGGGATAATGATTATGCTGATGGTTTTTAGTATGATACACTAATAAGAAGTTGCAACATGATTGATCAAGCATATGATAGTGATAATTTTAGCTTACCTCTAATCCATGGAAATGAGAATTAGGTTTTTGATAGGGGTAAGTGGTGATTTCAATTTGATGTTTGTTAGCCATTTGTCAATATGGTACATATTGTATAGTCGCTTTTCTTTTAATTGTGTGTTAGGTGTTTGGTGTTTTCAATAAGGAACCCGGTTTTTGGAAGGTTGAAAAGAAGTCTGATTTTTGAGTGGTCTGCTTCACCAAGAGATTCTAAATTCTCTACATGCCCGCAAGGGGCATGTGTCCCTAGACAAAGCCACTGTTGATACTCTCAAATTTGGCACAAATTTGGAGTGACCAATTCAAATTTTTCTCTAAGGCACGGTGAGTACCCTTGAAAACTTTTCGAAGAAGCCTACTTGAAGTGCAAGTAAAATGTGACCCGATGATTTTCATAAGATAATGATTGGGAAACATGTGAAAAACCTATCATGGGGTAGACGAAATTAGTCACAACTCTCAAAATTAATATTTGATATGTTTTGGAGACAATTGTTTAAAGGTGTTCACTTAAATCTGCATTCGACATATTGCCTGATTATAGCAAATGGCCTACTTTGCATGCTTTCATCTTTGACCTGATATAGTTTCATGATATAAGGATGGGTTTGAGATGTTGTAGGAATGAGAGAGAAGCTTCAGTTTCATTTGTAGATTCATATGATTTCATATGATAGGTTTGTCAAAGCAATTTTGTTTGCAATTTATGTTGCTTCTCAGAATGTGAAAGTGCAGAATTTTGAATGCCCTACTTTGAAGTCTTGCAACTTGCACATGATTGAATAGAATGGATAATTGAATATTCCTCTATATTTTAGTCATGGAAATGTGCTACCATGAATATTTTTAGGCCATGATGAGTCCGTTTGGGCAGTTTACCAATCTGATTCCATTTGCAGTTTCTAACAGTTTAATGCAGATCAGTTGCACAGTTTAGTCGGAGGCCCTGTTCGTGATGTTATATCTCGAATACTGTGATTGGTCATATCATGAAAATGGTACCCCTATATTTTACACCAATTTGAATTCAAGTTTGCAAGGTTTCAGGTCCTGAGGGTTTCATATGCACACTTTTCCAAATGCTTTTCATTTGTAGAAATCATTATTCCTCATGTTTTTCGTTTTATGTATTTTTAAGTGGCTACTTTCGAGGGGCTGCCAAATGTGTCTGGTTGATCGTCATGAGTTTTTATTCCTAGATTCATGCTCTCCATATAACATACTTCCAATATCCAGAATCTCAGGTCTTCAGGGGGTTTCCTGACTTGTTTTCAAAGTCAAAACTAGATGTGTTTCATTGTTTCTTGACAGGGTTATTTGCAGAATAGTTCTGAAGAGGCGACTTAGTTTTTTAAAATCTTGTGAATTTCTGGTCTTCGGGATGTGTCACTTTTCAATATGGAAGAATGTTAAATGTGGAACATGTATGCCCAACGCCATGTTCTGGTTACTTTATTTCATCAGTTTTGGAAGCTAGTTCCTGAGGCTAATTGTTGTTAATAAAGTCAGTTTAAAAGAGGTGTGCAAACTGGAATTCATGAATGCAAATTTTATTATATAAGTAGGTTGCTTGTTCTTTTACAAAATGGAGGAAATTTTTGGCCTCAAATGGCTGGTATGGTACTGGTTCTTGATGATGAGTTGATTTGAAAAAGGGACTTGCCTTTGAAACTTCCAGAAAAAAGATCTTTTAGTTATGAAGTGCATGTTTGTGGTTTTGCCAAACATGGATGAAGCAATGTTAATCATCCTGGGACATATCTTTCTCTAGTTGAAAAACTGGAACACTTCAAGGAATTGGGAGTTAATGCTATTGAACTTGTGCTTTGTCAAGAATTTAATGAGAGAACATCACTCATATAACTATGTTATGGGAATGCAATGTAATGATTGCAGGAATGCACAAAGTGTAAATGGGTGGTATTGTAGAATTTGGAAACTGTTTCAAATGTACTTTTTGAAAGCATTTTAGTTATTTTGGGCAGATGCCAAAATCAATGTGTAAACCATCAGACTATTCCTCAAAAGGCGGTGTCAGGGGTTTATACACAAACAATGCACACAACTTGTATGACAAAGTGACTTAATACGAGTATCTGTAGAAGGAATGAGAAGCAACGTTGATGTAGGGACTTGGGGTAATCAGTTTGGGGTTCCCCTTATATTCACCATGTGATAGATGTAGAAACACGAAGTGGAAGCACACTCGCATACACAATATATGAAAATTGCTTGACAAGACGCCTTAAAAGCTCTGATCACCCAGGATACCACAGGCAGGGCATTCAAACTGTTTGAATGAATGATGCAAAGTCATCCCAAGCATGGCGCAATTGTAGAATGAACAAGGAACATCATTTCTTGGGGTGAAATGGAGAGATTACAGGTTGTGCACAGAATGGGTTATGTGAAAAAATGTGAAAGCATGAACAATGCCCGTAAACCAGTATGAACATGCACATATATATTTGGTGAAGGGATAATATTTTAGTTTGAAATGGAAACATAGACAATGCAAATGAACTATTGCAAACTCCAAAGAGCTGTCAAAGTAGAGGTCACACTAAAGATGGAAGGAGCATTTTGGAGATGTTTGAAGTAAAATCAGTGCAGTATATAAAACATGAAGCCCACGCTAAAAGGCAAAGAAGGTTTAAAACATGAAAAAATACATTAGAAACATACCAAGACAAATGAAATGGGGCTGCACAACAATGCAAATGAAAGTGCACGCCAAGTGTGGAGAAAAGACAAAACAATGAATTGTTTTAAACTACAGAAGTCCACGCAGGTAATGGAGGGCTGTGGAATGTGGAGAGGCCAGCGCATGGTCTCAAAATTCTTGAAGAAACCACCTACACAATCCCTTCTAAGTGCAGTATGATACCATTGGAGACACCCATCTGAATGTAACATTATATCTGTGCAAAGTGTATGGTATCAGGAAGCCCTCAAAAGCATCGAATTTGGAAGTATTGTGTATGGAGAAGGAGGGATTTCAGAACTTTCATGCAAATGAATTTGGTAGGTGTAAATGCTAAATCAACTAAGAGGAAATCTTGCGCAAGGTTTGGAAAGCAGAGCGCTGCACTAGATGTGGAAATAGCTATGTAGACGTTTGGATAATAGTCCCACATGCATGGGCTGGCGTGAGATTTTAACTATTTTATAGTATTACATTCACATTGTATTTCAAAGTAAAGAGTTGGAGAAGCCTTGGCAGACCCTTGGGTGGAGGTCTAAACATGGTGGTGGGACCCTCAATTTTGAATGCAGATGATGAAGAAACTTTAAAAAACTAAAAACATTAGTCAAACTTTAAAAAACTAAAAACATTAGTCCCACATGCATAGGAAATTGGAGAAACTTTAAAAAACTAAAAACATTAGTCAAACTTTAAAAAACTAAAAACATTAGTCCCACATGCATAGGAAATTGGAGATTTGAAGGGTTTATATACAAGAATGCACATGTAGTAATTTGAAGAAGGGTTTATATACAAGAATGCACATGTAGTAATTTGAAGAACAAGAAACTTTAAAAAACTAAAAACATTAGTCCCACATGCATAGGAAATTGGAGATTTGAAGGGTTTATATACAAGAATGCACATGTAGTAATTTGAAGAACAAGGAAGAGGCTAGAAGGGTTTATATATAAGAATGCACATGTAGTAATTTGAAGAACAAGGAAGAGGCTATGGGCGCGCATGCAAGGTGACTCAAAAATTGTGCCATATGAGCGACGACAAAGAATGAAGACCAAATTTTGGTGGGACCCGCGAGTGTGACATGGCAGATGAGTTGGCATAGAGGCTTGCAGATTGGGCGGGTATCCCGAGGAGATTAGATCGAATGGCTGGCGCAAAGCCTCTATGGGGAAGATGCAAGGAAGATAGCTTCAAGGCAACACGCCAGGCCGACATGTGGCGGGAGAAAAAATAGAGAAGGTCGAGTGGCGTCTAGGTAGAGATGAGGTGGCGGCCGCGTAGGAGATCATTTGAGATGGCACACATCCTGAGGTGATCAAAATCGATGGTTGGCGCAATGACTTGAAGAGAAAGTTGCAAGGTGGTTATCATCAAGGGAATGCGACATGCTACCACTTTGCACTTGGACAGGTGGCGGGCTAGATAGGGCAGATGATGCAGGCACCTAGGTGGACACACACAACAAGTAGGAGGATGCCACATGGCCCAATCCAGTGTAGTGCTGAGGTAGTGAATCAAAGATTGACATGTGGTAGGACAAGTCACAGGGCAAGTGATGCAAGCACCCAGGTGGACATACATAGCAAATCAGAGAGTGACGCTTGTCCAATTCTGGTGCAATGTGGGAGAAAAGAATAAAATATGCAGATATTAAAATGTAATTTCAATTCAATAGTCTGACTATTGAAGAATTCAAATATTTCAAATTATTCAGGAAATATGCACGGGAAGGGAAAGTCATTTTAATGATTCAGAGGGCTAATTTTATCAGAAGTATCAACTATCATATACCATTGGAAAGGTATTGAAATGAGGATTCTAATTTTGCACTCAATTTTAGTGCAAGATCAAATCAGTTTGAACAGAATGAGGGAAGAGTGACTCAGCTCAAAATTGTTTAGAGCAGAGAGGATAGGTGGTGTTTCAAGAAAATATCTGGAGATCTTTTTCTTTGGCTACATATTTAGAATTCTTTCGTTGTTATAGGGTTCCAAATACTTGGCTTCCATAGTGAGTTTCAAGCTGTGCTTAACTCTAGGAGCTTCCAGTTTCAATTGGTTCATGATATGGATATATCTTGTTGATTGTACTAGTTTTTCTTAAGGTAGAATAGATTTTCATTGGTCTTTTGCAGCTTATTAAACAAGCATTTATCTGATTACAAATTTGTGTGCAGTAGTGTGAATTTTCATACTTAATACAGAAGTCTGAATTTGCTAATTCTCTACATAGGGTTTACCTATGTATGTGTTTTCATTTTCCAGTTCTGATCTAGCATCAGATTAAATAATGTTGTGGATGTGACATAGTTTCATTCGGTTGTCTACAAGAGGATTTCTATAAGTAGTAATGATTTGGACTGATTGTATTTATGGCTTAAAATCATTGACAATAGTTGATTACTGCATTTCTGAATTTGGTTAAGGACATTGCCCATGGATAAAACACTGGATGGTGATTAGTATCTTCTGTACCTATGCATTTTCAGTTCAATCTTGGTTATATTCTACATATTTAAACATAAACTCTGACATATCTGAAGGTTTTATGTGGTTTGTGGTGTTGTACTAATCTCATGCTCCACTTCAAGGTCAATGTTCAATGGGTGATTAGCCGATCACCTAGTATCTCCCTGTTGTGTTGAAGTCATTGTGAGATCTCTGCTGATTTATGACTTATTGAATATTTGAGGGTGTTGAAGGGTGTCCCACCTTGGTTTTGCAGAACCTAAAGCGTAGAAGGATGGATCCGCATCCTTGTTAATTGGTCCTTTTTAGTCTTGGTTGAATACCGAGAGTTGGCTACTCTTTAAAATACATCAAAGGGTGAAAAGGTTGTTGTTCAGTAATCACAACGTAAAAAAGAACCAACAAGTCCGAAGTTTGATCCTGAAAAATTTGACAATTGGAAGAAAAAGATGAGAACACAGTTTTTATGCTTGGAATCGACTACTAGATGATTACAATGAAGGATGTATAGATGAATACTGAGGATGAACTAGATAAAGATACCGATGAAGAAAAGAAGATATTATCATATAACATGGTTGCAAGAGAAGAACTTATTAGTGTGCTCTCTGAAGGTGAATTCACAGAGGTTAAAGATTTGGATTCAACACATGAAATTTTGACAAGATTGGAAGCATTATATGAAGGAGAAAAGTTTACTAAGCAGGCAAAGTTATAGAACTGGAAGACAAAGATGGAAAATTTGAAAATTAACGATGATGAAAACATTAGAGCATATATACAAAGACTTACTGAGGTTTTTATTGGGATCAAAAACTCTGGAGGCGCATACAGTGGGGTAGAAGTGATCACAAAAATTCTTAGATATTTGACACCTATTTACAATACTAAAGTGCAAGATATAGAAGAGAGCATACCTTTGACAACAAACTTTAATAGTGAGATGTTGATTGAAAAATTAACTAATTTTGAGGCCATAGAGATGGGAGATTCATTACCTAAAGTTGAGACAACATTCAAGGCGACTATACATAAAAACAAAAGACTTTATCAGGAATTGCGAGAACCATCAGTAGTGACTTGAGAGAAGAGCTTGGTGAATATGTTGATGAATGGGAACAAACATAGGAAGAAGAAAGAAAGTTAGATGAAATTGTGGCCCTAATTTCTAGAAGAGAAAAGAGATGTAAGGGTAAGCTTGAAGGAAAGTCACCTTTGAAATGTTTTTCATGCAATAAAATAGGTCATTTTGCATCTAGATGTCCTACAAGGGTTCCAAAGCATAAATCTAATTTTTATAAACCTAAGTATTCCAAGGATAAGGAATGTTACTATGTTAGTGAAGGTGTTTTTGATGATGATGCTATTAATTATGATGAGATTAGATTTATTTCTATCAAGGATGATAAACCTATTCATGAAGAAAGAGCCATAGTGTCACATGTTGGAAAGAAATCTTAATGGGTCATAGACAGTGGCTGCTCACCCCATATGACTAGAGATAGAAATAAATTTGTTAAACTGAAAAAGTATGATGGTGGTGTTGTAAGATTTGGTGACAATACTCCTAAGATTATCATTGAAGTTGGATCTATTTCTCTGGATGGAAAGACCAACACTGACAATGTATTACTTGTTGATGACTTAAGCATAATTTTTTGAGTGTTGGACAACTAGTGGACAAAGGTTATCAATTGAATTTCATTTGATGGGAAATGCTTTATTAGAAGTAAGTCAGGAAAATTGATTGCATTTGGTACTAAATCCAGAGGTAATGTATTTGAATTTAATACATTTGAGGCTTCTTGTTTTTTTGCGAAGGTAGATGACAATTGGTTATGGAATAAAAGATTTTTTCATGTGAATTTTGATAATATTGTGAAGGCAAGTATGAATAATGTAGTTAGAGACCTATCAGATATTGTGAAACCATCTAACACCATGTTTAGAGAATGTGTAATGGAGAAGAAGACTAGAAACAATTTTAAAACAAAATCTTACTCAGTGAAAGGGAAGTTGGATCTAGTGCATGCAGATCTTTGTGGTTCTACAAGAACAAGATCTTACTACAGTGAAAGGTATTTTATACTTTTTGTTGATGATTTTTCTAGGATGATGTGGGTTACATATCTAAGAGAGAAATTAGAGGCATTTGACAAATTCAAGATATTTGAAGCAAATGTTGAGAATGAATCAGGCTTAAAGACAAAATATTTGAGATCAGATGGAGGGGGAGGGTTTACTTCAAATTTTTTCAATACCTACTGTGAAGAGCATGGAATATATAGACAAACATCTTCTCCTAGGACCCCGGGTGATCCCACAAAGTTGTGTCCCACTTTTTGGGACGAAGGATTTCAGACTTCCTTAAAAAAATAAAAATTGATGGCTTCGCGCGAAGTACTGACTTCACGCGAAGGGGCTGATAGGCTTCACGCGAAGTACCCTAAATGGGTAACTTCGCGTGAAGTACCCAACACAGGGTACTTCACGCGAAGCCATTTTTCACCAGAATTTGTATAAAATTCTGACTACCCATTTCATTTTTACTATTCACTTTTGGAGATTTTTTTGGACCCGGGGCTTAAAGCGAACCAGTGACGAAAAGTATGACGTCAGTAGCTCCCGAGCTTCTTCGATCTCTTGCGATTGTTACTAGTACCAGGTACACACATTTTTCTCATTTTTTATTGTAAATTGTATGTTTTATATTTATTTTAGTTAATTATTTGTTTTAAATAATATTTAGTTTGTAGAAATGTTAGAAAATGATAGTTGAATTTTAGAATATGTTAGAAAATTATAGTAGTATGTTAGAAAATCATAGTAAAATGTTAGAAAATATTAGAAAACATTAAAAAAACATAATATATTTATGTTTGCAAATGTTAGAAATTTGTAACTTAATATGTACACATTAGAAAATATTAGCGAATTGTAACTTAGTATATATTAGAAAATTAAATAACTTAGTATATAAATTAGAAAATTTTAAAGTTTAGTATACATTAGAAAATATTAGAAAATTGTAACTTAGTAAAATCAGAAAATTGTAAATTTTAGTATGTACATTAGAAAATATTAGAAAATT
>MU227995.1:1309882-1338715 GCA_018584345.1 Thuja plicata | reverse complement strand
CATCTCTACTGTTTGATGAAGGACGTGTATTATCATTCCAAAATAATGTGACCAAATTCTTGATTCCTTCATCAATCCTATCAGAACGAGGAGCTCTACACATGATTGCCCAACTACCTTCCAAGGTTCTATCATCCAAAAACATTCTCCTATTAACATATCGTGATGTTGTTTTCCTACTAAAACCAATCTAAGATGAAACTGAAGATATTTGTCTTTCTTGGAGCATAGTGTTACCTAAAATGGATGTCAACATAACTTTTCTTGTAATGGTCTTATCTTTAGTTCGAGATCGCTTCCCTACCTGGTTCAAACCTTTCTTAAGATTGTCAATCATATTAGTTTTTATGTCAACAACTTTTCTCTTTTTTGATGTTGCATCTATACCCAATAATTTTAATTCCCCTTCCAACTTTTTGTTTATAAGTACAACTGAAAGCAATTGAGCTTGTTCAAGTTTTTCTAAATTATCAAATTTAGCCAATATTTCTCTTGCTATCATATTCATTGACCTCTTCTTAGCAAGATTTAAAGGTTGAACATTAGCAAGTGCTCTCAAATTTTCCACATCCATTTTAAGTAAATGATCTATGTTTTTATAATTAATATTTCTCTTTACAGTTTGAGCTAAATTTATATGTTCATCCATACTAGTAGTAGTACGTGATCCTGAACCTTCTCCAACATCAATTGTCTAAGCTTTCGTAGGGAGTGATCCTGACCCTTCTTCAATGTGCAATTCTTCGACTTGACTTGACCCTCCTACTTCAGCTTGTCCTTCACCTTCTTTAGTTTTATGATTATATGTCAATGCAGCTTCACAATTTCTTTGTTCGACACCAGGTGATCTTTTTCTAGCAGATTTTTGTTTTCTTCCCTTCTTGTTCCCCATTTCTTCTCTTAAAAAAATGTCTTCCAAAAGATCAGCTCAATAAAAAAATTTTTCTTCAAAAAAATACTTTGATATAGTATTTCTCCTCTTCAAAATTATGCCTTCGAAAAAAATAGAAATAATTGATCTCTATTCCAAAAATGCAATTGTAAAAATTAAACAATAATAGAAAAAGTGAATTTACTTGCTGCAATTCGGTGAAAAATTAGAAATAAAAAACTTTACTTTTATACCATTCCAAATTTTTCAAAAAAAAAATTTCAATAAAGCCAACCTAGTTCGCGCGAAGTGCCCACGATAAAAATCTGGCAGGATGGTTTTTGCCAGAATTTTCACACAAGGGACTTCGCGCGAAGGGTCTTCGCACGAAGCATCTCAGAACCCTTCGCGCGAAGGGGGTCTTCGCTCGAAGACCCCAAAAATGAAAATTTCTTGTAAGAAAAAAAAAATTCATAAAATTTGGTCTTTGAAGGCCTACAACAGGGACCAAACCAAATGTTTTCCTCAAATAGATGATACCAAATGATGCAATTCAGAACAAGCTTTCTAATAAATATAATTTTCATACATATTGAGTTTGTTATCACTTTCAAATATTACTTTAACTAAACATAGGTTGTTTGGCGATTCAACAACCTGTCTCTTCAAGGCTTCGGAAAAAATACTAAATTACAAAAAAAAATATGAAAATTATGTAGGAAAAGGGTATTTGTTTTACCTTTCTATTAAAAAAAAATTTGAATTTCGATATTTACATTTCAAGTTATGGTGATCAAGGTGACCTTATGTCTAAATTACAGTTACTGTCACTTTAGAACTCAATAAAATATGAAATATTGACCCAAAATGATGAAACCAATTACATCCTCTGGATATTGAAGTTACAAATATAATTTCAAAATAATTACATCGTTATCATATTTAAAAAAAAAGTTATGTTGATCAAAGTGACAGTCACTTCTTAAAATCACAGTTTTTTTAAAAGAACCACTTTTCGAAGGAGAAAGAAAAATGAATTTTAATGAATTTTTATATTTAAAAAAAAATATATTTAGAAACTAGAAAGAAAATGATAAAATACCCTAGTTTACATTATCTTCAAATTCCTTATAGTTTTCCAGCAATAGGTGTTCGAAAATGAAGTTTTTCCTCAAAATGTTGATCTCTGTGTCAAAGTTGGCCAAAAAATGGGACACACTATTGTGGGACCACCCCAGTGCCACAATAGAATGTGATAGCAGACTGAAGAAATAGAACAATATTAGATGCTGCTAGAACTATGTTGCTAGAAGTAAATGTATCACATGTTCATTAGATCTAGAAGCTGTTGGTACTGCTGTGTATACTTTGAACACAATTCAGATTAGAGAAGGTACAAGTAAGACTCCTTATGAATTATGGTTTAATCATACTCCTACTATGAAATATTTTAGAATATTTGGTAGTAAATGCTATATCAAAATAGATAATGAGATAGGAAATTTTGATGCTAGAAGTGATGAAGGGATCTTCCTCGGTTATTCCACTAAAAGGAAAGCTTATAAATTGTTCAATCTGATATTGAGATAGATGATTGAAAGTGCTAATGTGAGGATCGATGAAAAGTTCCAGATTCAGGAGAGAATATATGACTGTAATTAGACTACAGAGATCAAGGAGGTTACTGCAGATCAAGAATAACCTTTTGAGATTGACTGTGAGATCGAGGTATGTCAAGATGAGTCAAATGATCCTACTAAAATTCCTAAGACTCCAAGGTATGTTAATAAAAACCATCTTGGAGATCAAATTATTGGAGATGCAAATAGAGGAATGGTGACAAGATCGAGATTAAGAGAATAAATTTGCTTGATTTCTCAAGTTGAACCAAAATCTATTGATGAGGCATGTAGAGATGAATCTTGGACTAAAGCTATGCAGGAAGAATTGGAACAAATAAAGAAAAATATCACTTGGGAATTGGTTCCTAGACCTAAAGATAAGAATGTTATAGGAACTAAGTGGGTTTTTAGAAACAAGATGAATGAAGAGGGATTGGTTGTAAGAAATAAGGAAAGACTAGTTTGTAAAGGCTACTCACAACAAGAAGGTATAGACTTTGAAGAAAAAATTTCTCCTGTTGCTAGGCTTGAGGCTATAAGATTATTTCTTTCTTATGCTGTGCACACAAAGAATCAAAAGTATATTAGATGGATGTGAAATCCACATTTTTGAATGGATATCTAGAAGATGAAGTATATATTGAACAACCTGATGGATTTCCTTTGACAGAAGATGAGGACATGGTTTTCAAGTTGAATAAATCTTGGAATGGACTAAAAAAAGAACCAAGAGCATGGTATGCAAGATTGGACAGGTATCTACTTCATCTTGGTTTTAGAAAAGGTAATGCAGACAATAATTTGTGCTTAAGAACTAGTGAAGATAGAATTCTAATAGTAGAAGTTTTTGCTGATGATATCATTTTTGGAGGAAATGATGTAATGAGTAAAAAATTCTCTAAAGAAATGGAAAATGAATTTGAGATGTCAATGATTGGTGAGATGAATTTTTTTCTTGGATTGTAAATTAATCAGAACAAGAGTGGTATTTTTATTTATCAGACAAAGTATCTTAAAGAAATGTTGAAAAAGTTTGGAATGGAAGATTGTAAACCTGTTGGAACACCTATGGTTACTGGTCACAAGCTTACTAATACTGATGAAACTTAGAGTATTTTTTAGACAAAGTACATATCTATGATTGGAGGCTTACAATATCTGACTCTCACCAGACCAGATATTGCTAATGCAATTGGAATTGCGGCAAGCTATCAAGAAGATCCTAAAGAGACACACCTTGCTGCTATGAAAAGAATATTCAGATATCTGAAAGAAAACTGGATTGTGGCTTATGGTATAAGAAATATGATGGTTTTGATTTACATGCTTATACTGATGTTGATTGGGAAGGAAGTATTGATGATAGAAAGAGTACAAGTGGTGGTGCATTCTTTTCTTGGGAAAAGATTGGTTTCTTGGCTAAGTAAAAAGTAGGATTGTATAGCTCATTCTACTTCTGAATTTGAGTATGTTGCTGCTGTTATAAATTGCACACAGATTGTTTGGATGAAACAAATGATGAAGGACATTGGGATAAATTTTAATGAGCCAGTGGTTATCCATTGTGATAACACTAGCATAGTGAACATGTTAAAGAATCCAGTAATGCATTCAAAGACTAAACATATTTCCATTAAGTATCATTTCTTGAGAGACAAGGTAGTAGAGAAGGAGATTAGATTGGAGTATATCAGCACAAAGGAACAAATACCAAATATATTTGCTAAACCTTTGCCAAAAGTGGCATTTGATTATCTCTGAGGTATGCTTAGGGTTTGAGCCCATCCTTGCAAGAACTAAATTGATGCAGGAATGCATCAATCCAGTGGCTTTCAGAGCTATATCATTTTTTGGACTTGTTGTATGGATCTACTCCTCAGGGGGAGTGATCACAGGAACATTATAGAACATATTTGGGTGATTTTGCACCTATTTGTTGGAGACATGAAGATTTGAAAAAGATACACCTTGCAGAGGAAACAAGAAGAGTTATGGCACCCTTTTCCATTGTTGTCAAAGAGCGAGAGATTCTATGAGAAAATTCCTACTATTTTAGGGAGAGCTGTGTTGAGGATATTGAGAAGATTGTATTGAGAGAGTACTTTTTGGTTGATGGATTTTACCATATGTTTCCATCAATGCAAAAGGGGGAGATTGTTGGAATTTTTTGCTGATGTTTTTGTTGGCATTCATGTTTTGTCACTGATGTCAACATACATTTCTATGGAGGCAAAATAGACTAGTTGTTACTATTTCTTGATGACTAACAAAAGTGTACGCGTACTGTACGGTTGATTTAGAATGAGTGAAGATGGTGATGTGTACATGGATATGTTGTGATCTTATGCATAAGGTCACATGGATTAATATTGTCTATTGGATGAGTTACAAATGTTTTAGTGAAGACTAGGTACTGGACGATGATAGTGATCTTTGACAAAGTTAGTCTTTGGGTTTTGAGTATAACTTACGTGGGATGTGGATTCAGGTTATGCAAGCTTAAGGGATGGTAGAATAATTGTTAAGGAAGGTTATTTATGTTTCACGCGTCGTAGGAATCTTGGTGACATCAGCTGTGGTGTATGTTATTGAGGAGACCTATTTGGGACCGACTTCAGATATGAAGTGTGTATTATGTATTGCGAGCGTGGATTACAGATCTTGGATTATATTTGATGTTTTGTAATTGATGTTTACTTGTTATAGGTGTTGTGTGTATCTTAGCAAGGGGTTAAGTAATTATTTATACATTGAGAAAGCCTAATTGGCCGACCTAATTAATTATTGTAATAGGGTATATATGAGAGAGCTTTTCTTGTTGGAAAGTGTGATTGTAGAAGAGACAAAAAAGTGTAGAAGCTACGAGCTTGTTTGTGTGAAGTGTGCTGGATGTAGAGAGGAGGTTGTGATTATGTTACTCCATTGAATCTGACCAAGCAAAGATAGTTGCTATCAGACAGGTCACTAGATTGTATATTTCTTATATACACTTGTATTGCAGACTGTAAGTCTTGAGGGTGGATTTAACCTTCTTTATGTAATGTGCCTGGGCAGTGAGCCTACTGTTACTCTTAACTCCTAATAGGGTCTTCCCTTTAATAGGGATTGTGTACTGTAGTGCATCAATAAGCTCCTAACAGGGCTAAATCTTCTAACATGGATATTATACTCTCATTACATCATTTGTGGGTGCTAATTCCCATTGGGGTTTTACCCTAAACAGGGTTTCCTCGACAACAAAGGATTGTTTTATTGCGTTGGAATTTACTATGTTTTCATTTGGATTAAATTTTTTGTTTATAAAGTTTAATGTGTAATTATCTGTCTTACAATTGATTCACCCCCTCTTAGTTATGTTGGTGGGCTGTTATTCCTACCAATTGGTATTAGAGCTACTGGTCCTTAGAGAGAAAGCTTAACAACTTGAGGTGATCTTGAAGATGACATTCTATAGGTAGGATAATCTGAAGTTTGATCCTAAAAACTTTGATAGTTGGAAGAACAAGATGAGAGCACATTTTCTATGCTTGGTAATCGACTACTGTATGATTACAAAGAAGGATGTACAGATGAAGACTCAGGATGAACTAGATAAAACTACTGATGAAGAAAAGAAGATATTCTCATATAACATGGTCACAAGAGAAGCATTGATTAGTGCACTCTCTGAAGGTGAATTTAGAGAGGTTAAAGATTTGGATTCTGCACATGAAATTTGGACAAGATTGGAAGCACTATATGAAGGAGAAAAGTTTACTAAGCAGAAGAAGTTACAAAACTAAAAGACAAGGATGGAAAATTTGAAAATGAAAGATGATGAAAAAATTAGAGTATATATATAGAGAATTACTACGGTTGTTATTAGGATCAGAAACTTTGGAGGCTCATACAATGAGGTAGAACTGATCACAAAAAATCTTAGATATTTGACACCTGTTTACAAGACTAAAGTACAAGCTATATCTAAGAGATCATACCTTTGACAGTGAGCTTTAATAGAGATATGGTGATTGCAAAATTAACTAATTTTGAGGCAACAGATCTGGGAGATTCATTACCTAAAGTTGAGAGAATATTCAAGGCGACTGCGCATAAAAACAAAAAGACTTTATCAGGAATTGTGAGCACCAAAAATAGTGAATTGAGAGAAGAGCTTGTTGAATATGCTGATGAATGGGAATAGATACAGGAAGAAGAAATAAACTTAGATGAAAATGTGGCCCTAATCACTAGAAGAGAAAAGAGAGGCAAGGGTCATTTCTTGGAAACTATAATTTCTTCTCTAATTGATGAAGGAAGTAGAGTTGATAAAGGTCATTCAATTATTTTGGAAAGTGCTTTGCTTGCGTGAAGAAAAAGTTTCACATTTTAACAAAAAGATAATTCAAATGTTATTATTGTTAGAAAATTGGACATGTGTAGATGAATTGCATTCAATGGGCCAAAGATCTTATCGATGGAAAGTTGAATAAAATAAATTTTTTTACGACGGCCTAAGGTGAAACACACTTTTGTGGTTTTCCAGTTAATATAAATGATTCATCTGATGATGAAAACTCACCTTGCAATAAAATAATTGATGAAAGATTTATGTGTTCGAGAATAGAAAAGACAATACAGGAGGCTGGAGGCAACAAAGGTAGGAGGATATCCATAATCCTAGGCTACCTTCTCTCTCAGGGATGATTCATTGCTTGGGAAACACTCTTTTTGTATTCGTGAAAAAAAGAGGGGGCTTGACATATTTGTGTCCTTAAAGAAAAGAACTTGCGCTTGACATCATGTTTGTCCCTTCAAGGGGCAAGGGGTAATATTTTTCATGGGCGCTTGGTGTATTCACATTTGGTTGGTTATTTTTTGAGCACTTAAGTAGGCATTCATCACACTCAGAGGAGATGAGGACTTTAAAAGGAAAGGTTGTCCAATGTGCAAGCATGTGGTTGGTGAGTTGTACAATAGAGGAGGTATTGTTTCCATAACACTTGAGGAGGTATTAGACACACTTGGAGGAGATGTGGAATTTTGGAGGAAAGGTGTCTCATGTGCAACATTAGAAGAGGCATTAGACACACTCAAATGAGATGTGGAATTTTGAAGAAAGTGCATCTCATTGTGCATGTGGAGTGGGAACACTTTATGTTCTCTCATGTTCTTTAGATGGTTGCAGGTTCTACAGTTAGGATATCCATTGATGTAGTTAGTTTGGCATTTCCTGGAAGTTCTACAGTCAGGATATCCACTACTGTAGTTAGTTGTTGTTTCTTGGCTGAGCGAGGAGGATTGGTGAAGATGCTTCATTAAATTCTCCAGAAGGGCTACATTCAAAACCTTTGCAATGTTCCACTCTTATTCAAATTAATGTAATAAGAGGGGTAATGTTGGCATTTTCTTTAATGATTTAGTTTTTTAAGTTTTAAAATTGCATATGTTTAAATAGTTCTTACAATTGGTGGCTTTGTCTAGTATATAGCACCTATTTAAGGGCATTATCTGGAATCAATAATGTATCAATTTATTTTTCTAATTTATCAAATTGAGATCTTCTATTTACCCTTAGCTTTCACATTCCCATTATACATATAGTGTCATCTTACTAACGTTTCTATATTTTTTTGCAAAATATATTTTAAATACTTTTTTGAATATTTTTCTCTTGGGATATTTAGTAATAGTTTAATATGACTACAAGTTTCCTTGTAAATATGTAAGGGGATAGCTTAGTGTCACATGCATATGTCTATCTTTGTTGGCTATGACATCCATGTCTTTACTTTTAAAAATTCTCAAATTAGCTAAATTTATTCACCAATCCTAAAAATTATTTACTCAAGCTTAGCCATTGCTATCAAAGATGGAACACCTTTGAAATTGATCCTAATTACTAGAACAACCTCTAAGTGAAAAAAATTCTAGCTCTTGTATAAACAACCACGAGGAGAACATTACATGAAATTCCTCTCATGAATAATTTCCCCACTTATAACCTATTTCCACTAGACTATGTGATCCTAAAAATAGTTGACAAGAAATAAGAGAAAATTTTTAAATTCATCATCGATTTCCATATAATTAATTTCAATGACTTCTCTAATGGCCTCAATAATTTGTGTTGATTTATAATTAGAGATGATAATGACATAAATGTTATGTATTATCCCCCAAAAAGTCATTGCTCATCACAGCGAGTATGAAAAAAAGAAAAGACCCATGGAAAAATCTTTATATAACTTGTATCATCCTAACACATAAGCACCCTTGGTTAGGTGCTCATTTTAGCCCCATTTTAGTATGTATGGGTTCCCACATAACACTTTTTGGACCTTCAAATCAACATTACAAGTCCTATATTGACTCAATTTCTTCAAAACTCAAGGTTAACCCTTATTTCTAAGTGTGCTCTTCTATTTTTCCTCCAATCAAATAATTTATTTAATCTCCTAGGACCTATCTTATCATTTATGGTATTTACATGCTCTCTCAACCTCAGAATGTGTTGTACCCATAAATTTGGCACCTACTGACTGTTTGGGGCCCACAATTCAAATTTTGGCTCATTTTCCTAGGTACAGGCCACCATTGGTGTCCTTCCTAGGCATTTGAGGCCCAAAATTTTCCCGGGGTCTGATGTTAGGGTATTTGATTCATTTCTAGATTTGTGGTCAGCCTGGATCAAATTTTTGAATCCTGAAATGAGGGAGTAAAGTATAAAAGGACCTCTTCTCTCCTTATTTTGTAATCCATTACCAAGTGCAAGAATTTATGATCAAGAATCAATCAAGCAATCAGATTTCAAGAGCATTCTCAAGGTTTTCAAGTATCCAAGTCTTCAATCCTTCAAGGCATTCATCCTTCTTCTTCTTCAAGCATTGTGGAAAACTATAATATCCACCATTCAAGGAATTTATTTCATGATTTCCTTTTAGATCAAGCTATTGCATCAACATTTGTGATCACATCCAAAGAGGCATTGCATCATCAAGGTATAAGGTGATTTACAATTCAGATCTAGTTTCTATTTCCTTTTTCCTTATGCAATATCCCTTCATTTTCAACGTTGATTCCTAAACTGGGGCTTGACCAAGGCAAACCCCTTTTCCCAACCTTTTCCCCAATTTTTCTGTGTAGGAATAGGTTGTAGAGCCACCAAATTAAGATTGAACAAATCGAACACATTCAAAAGTCCTAGGAAAAATTTAGCCAAAATTTCTAGGTACAAGATGCCATTGGCGGCCTGTCACTAGGTACGGGACAAGTTTCAGCATGTCCTTGCCACTTTCATCTTAAATTTGGCAAAGAGTCAAATTACAATCTCCTGGGCCCAGATCTATAATTATTGGTTTTTAGGTGGTTTTGTATTCTAATGTATCTTATGAATTGGGGAAATTAGCCATTTTACATGATCCTCGTTTCCTATTATACATGTATAGTACATAGAGATGAAATCATCAAGAAGCTTAGAGAGGAAAATGATAACTTTATATCTAAGGGTGTCAAGAGATTCACATACAATGTAAAATGTACAAATATTTTAATATATATTTTCTAAAAGAGAAAATGTAATAGAATCCCATAGAGAATGCTTAAATTCTCAAAGCGCCATGAAATATAAATTTTCATAATAAGAAAAGTTATGCCAAATTCACATATAAATACTATGTATAAATGAAAAACTTATTATAAACAAAGCTAATATTACCTAATTTAACAAGTTCACAAAGGAAACTCTCCAAATTTTAGTTAAGAGAAGTTGCCCCTGTTCAATAATAATAGCTTTCCTATGTGGTTCCACAAAAACTACAAGCTTAAGGATTGCTATAAGAGAAGACATAAATAATACAAGAGAGTTCTACTAAAATGTTTCATATTATAACAGTTTATGGTAAGAATTTTAGAATTCAAGATTGAGCAAAGGGAATCAAGAGAAAGTTGTTGGCAATTTTGTAGCACCTAGTTGATTATACTTGTATCCAAGCAAAAAAAATTGAAATGTTATTTTTTTAATTATTAAATAGTGTTCATAAGATTACATAGACAAAAAAAAGTATTCATAATCATGCTATCATTATATGGCCATAAATAGTGCCCATAAAACAACATGAATACAAAATGAATCAGTAACCATGCTAACATTACATACCACAATTTCAGATAGACAAAATACAAACTTATCAGAAAATAACAAATAGAAAACATAAATAAATAAAACTCCAGTTAAATTAGAAAACAAACCACAAAATTACAAATATACAATTGTTTCAGCATTACACTAAACAAAAATGCTGATTACCTATAACTCATTTGAATTGTATAAAATCATCTCAAAATTAAATTTTACTACGTACCTATAGCTGTGCATTTAAGCTCTAAATATTTTTGCTCAGCCATGGAGTACGTTTTGCTTCGATTCCACGTTAATTCATAGTTAATGTACTCAATATCAACTTTCTGGAGGATTAAAAGCAGTACCGTGCATGTTCAGACTTGAAGATTTATGATAAATTCACAAGAAGTCTAGTAAACTAAAATTTTAATTAGCAACAACCTTTTATGCATTCAATTCCCGTGAAGACAAATTAATCAACCATGTCCCACATACTGAAATATTAATTGCCAACATAGAAAAAACCAACATAGAGGTTGAATAATTGACTCCAACAACTAACATCAAACAGACACTTCTTTTTTTATATTTGTTCATATGTAATTTGACTTACTCAGCCTTAACTGCTTTTATGTTTGAGTATATATAAAGGGTTTTTCCTGTTTGCTGTCTGTTGCATTATTTTGTTCCATTTGTTTTGCTGCATTTATAGTATTACTCTGTGTTGTAATGGGAGAAGGGGAAATAATGTGTGTATCAGCATTGGAGTATAATGTCGAATGGATTGTTTTGCATTTTATTCTGTATTTCATCACACAAGGTTAACTCTATCATGCAATTGCAATGGCCATTTTTATTGAGTGTTTTGATGGGTACTGTGTTGTGCATTGGATGGTCTTTTGCTTTGCTTGGTGTGATATTATTTTAGCTATATAATTGTAGCTTTGACATTCTTTCTATAAGTAAATATAATCTGAAATACAATATACAATTTTTATTAAAACACACTATACAATTTTTATAAAAACAGTCATTGTAGCTGAATCAAAGGGAAGGACAGATCGATACTTAATCCACTATCATAAGAATTGAAATGTAAGCACATCACTATTCATATGAGATCTCTTTGACTTCTTTAATAAGATTTGTTTATAAGTATGGTTTCAGATGAACCATTAAACAAATCATAATCTTATTGGTATAATTTTTTTATGAACCATCAAACAAACCAGAATTTAAAATATGCTGTTTACATTAATATTGCATATATTCCTACTCAATATGAAGGAGATGACCTGTATGAAAATATTAGTATTTCTATTTAACTTCATTGTCAGCATTCATGGAATCACAACAGCTATTGCAATGAAGAGCATGATGAGCACCCTAATTTTGCGCTTCTCAAAAAATCTTATCTAGAAATTTCAAATCACTCCCAATTTTTTACAGTAGCTTACTTGGCAAGTCCCCTACTTATACTAAGGTTTCAGGGCCACATCACCAAATATGATGCCACATTAGAATTTTTTTTGCCGAGGTGTCCAAAACAACCCCAAAAAAAGTGAGACCAATGATCATATAAAAGGGACACCCATACTTGTGCAGCTGATGTGGCATCACATCATTGGTTGTTTTTTACAAGGGTACATTTCCTTCAATTATGGGTAGTCATCATAAAATAACAACTTTAAAGCCACAACTATTGGTGTAATATTGTCAAAAAAAACATACATTAAATCAATATTAATTCAATAAGTATAGATATTATATCAACAACTCTTATCACAACCATTAGAAGACGTTCAGGTACTAGGTCCTCTCCCTTAATACAGTTACAAAATGTTTCCACTGAAAATCTCACTAGAATATCATGTATTGCAAAAGCTACAGAATAATAATTTATTGTAGTAATAAAAATTACATATTATATAATTTTCATTTTTATTTTAGACCCATATTAAGAAGATGTCTTATATGATTATATAACAACATATGCCACCCACTTTATTACTCTTGATCTTCGTGATGACCATGCATTTGACCTTAATAAATCTATATAGATTACTATTGCATTGATGATCTTTAAATATTTCACTATTGCATTGATGGTGATCCTTGGATGGGTGTCGTATTGGATTCGATAATCTCTTCGACATATTGCGATGGCTGTTCTATTACTTATAACATTGTTATTACAATATTGAATGATTCTCATTTGTTCTAATTATATATTGATGACAGTTTTGGTATTTTAGGTTTGATAACCTCATACAACACCATATCAACAATTTCAATTTTTTTTTTGAGTGTACAGTAATATTGCTGTTCTTGGTATTATACTATTTTTCTAATTCAGCAGGATATTGCAAGCCATTTCAAAATTCTCAAACCTGTTGATGTTTTTATTGCAGTTTTTCATACAAGAACAATTCCACAATGTACATGAGGTGACAAAGTACAAGTCTGATAAGTGCATATCAGCAGCTTCATACAACTGTGGTATTGAAAAAAGAAGGTTTTCATTACTACATCTCTGGCTTCCCTGGGCACTGTTTAGCAGGTCAGAAGGTAAGCAACACAGTTCTGTTACTGGCAGCTGCATGTCCTTCTCCTGCTCCATCCCTCTCCCATCCTCTCTTTGCAAATTGCAATACCTTTACATCAACTTTCTGCACCACTTTTGATGTGGGCCGGCCTTCTATAAACAGGTAAAAACAACGATGGGTTCAAGTAAAGTTTTGTTGTTAAATTTTTCTCCTCGTGATTCATTAGTATGACCTACTTTTTACATTTTGTTGCTCTTGTCCTATTTAATTTGTAGCAGGTTTTGATTTCTCGTGATTTTATCTTAGTCTATTCTATTCTAGCATATTTGCATGCAATGACATAATAATTGTATCATGGTCTGCTCTATTTTGACAAGTTTGTATATCAATTCTTTGTTTTAGCTTATTAAAGAAATAAAATAAAATTTGTAATAAATGTGTATATAAATTATTTTCAAAATAGAATACTTTATATCTATATATTATATATATGAAACAATCAAAAACTACTATGAATGTCTGCATACAATCTTAGAAGATAACCCATTATAAGATAGAGCCAATGCAATATAGGAAAGAAGACATCTTAATAAATATATATTAAGATGGTATTACATACATGTATCTATATATATAAAACAATATAAAACCCAACATAAAATAAATGTTTGCATACAATTGTAGAAGATAACTCACAAGAAGATAGAGCCAATACAATATAGAAAAGAAGACATCTTAATAATTATAGATAAGAATGGTATTATCTATATGTGTCTATATATGAAATTGACAAAACCCATCTAATGTTTGTATACATTTGTGAAGATAACGCACCATAAAATAAACTCAATGCAATAGAGAAAAGAAAACATCTTTAAGCACGGGCAAGGATGGTATTGGTGCTTACACACCATGAGTGGCCAATCATTATGTCGTCATTCATGAAAAGAAAAGCTAACATCTTTTAAAAAGGGGCAAACTAACACAATTGGAAACGTAGTCATATTAATAAATTAAGAAACACATTGCGTTGTTATATAATAGAACATTTGGTATATATATATATATTGAAGAGATATTAAAAACTAGAAAAATATTTATATTAATAAATTAAAAAATCATAGTCCGCAATTTTCTCATGCCATCGTAACATTCATCCACCATATCACTAACAACACTAAAAAGGGATGAGAAGAGCCACGATTCGCCCCAAATCTTGGCTAGCTTCATTCTTCCCACTATGGATTTGTCTAAGAAGAAACTTTTTGAAGACAAGATCGAGGACTCGCCACCTATGGCTTCCTCGCCGCCTAACCCCTAGGTGATGGCTAAGAACCCTAAGGTTGGTGAGGATAACAAGGATGAGACTTCGGAGGTTAACAAAGCGGAAACCGAGAGCTTGCTAGACGCGGTGAGTGAACTTTCCCAACTGCAGAAGGATGTAAAAGTTCTACAGGCCTCCTCCCTTGATTCTGTCTCCAAGAAGGATCTACGGGAGGTCACGGAGGAGATTAAAAAGTTAGGAGAAAGCTTCAACAGGGTGGCTGGTTTCGCGGTTAAGGTCATGCACTCGGCTGCAACTACGCTCCAACTGCTGCAAATGGAGAATGCGGCTACCCTGGGGAAAGACCACAAGGACGAGAAGCTGTTCCAATTCCTCACGGATGATTGGCTCAAGCTGTTGCTAAGCAGTGGGGGTAAAAACCCCAAGTAACTTTCTTGTTTTTCCATGCTTTTTTGTTTTGATCGGATGCGTTGGCTGGCCACTGTGGGCCTTTTTGTGCATCTGTTAAACTTATGTTACTGGTTTGTTGCTAATTACTGCTATGCTGTTAGACTTAACTACTCTGATACTTATTTTCACAGACTGGTTACCAACTTCAAGGTGAAGCTGGGGTCTGTTAGGGGTAACAGGCTGGTTACCAGCTCCATGATGGAGTTGGGGTCTGTTAGTTTTAATTTTTGGTTTTTGACTTTAAAAAAAAGGTATAGGCTGAGGGTGTGATGACCATAGTGATGTGCTGGTAGTCTGCACTTCTCATGCTGGCTATTTCTGTTCGGGTCAACCCCCTTGTCTTGGCTACTTTTTAAATCAAAAACAACACCAAAAAGGTATATACTACTGTAGCCCTTTGTATGTCATGTACTATCATTCTCATCCAAAAGAAAGATTTCTCAAATAAATTTTGGAAATAGGAAAATAAGAGACACATGCAAGACACAAGCTACTTTGTAACCTTCTTCTCTATGTATCACCACTTTATAGCTCCATGATGGTCAACAAAATTTTATCAAGCGCCCAACATGGAAGGTTTAGACACCTCATTCACACATTGCTCATGCAAAATCACCTTGAGATGGGGAGTGAATGATATTGTCCTAAGAATACTTTCCCAATGTATTTAATATCCCTTTTTGACATATTATCTAGCAACCATCTTGAATTCCATGATGTTGCGCAATAAATTCCTTCATAACCCCTGATGTGCCAATCTCCACACAACTCTGACACCAAATGTGAAAACAAATTTTAATGTTCTATTATATTACAAATGCATCACATGCATTTATACAATCATATATAGTTGAAATTAATAACAATATAACCACCTAACTAAACAATGTAATAATTAACTTTTTCTAACAATACACCAATAAAAACCATGAGAACTATTGTGCTTCACAACTTACGCCCCACTTTCCCACTTTGACAAGTGGGGCCCCCTATATTCTTTTTTTGTGCCTTGTGAATGTTTGTCATTTGGCCTCCTTTTTGTTGTCAAATTTAGAAAATTACATTACACTTAGCATTGGGAAATACATATTACAAAGAGACTCCCGATACTTCAATGCTTGGTTGGCAAAGTTTTCCTTGGCCCTTATTGCTATTTTCTTTTCTCCTTTTCCTTTTCTTTCCTTAGTAATATTTTTTTGTTTTTGAGCTTTCAGAATTTTGAAGGTTGGGGAAGATTAAGGTCCTTAAAATCATCAATCCCTAAAGTTTGAAAGTCCTTGAGAGTTTCGAAGAGGTTTGTGTGATAGTCATTTTTAAGCTTTCAAGGGTTATGAGAGCCTCGATCCCCAAAATGACCAAAATTTGGGCTTACAACAACATAATGTTCTTATAAAAGGCTACCTTATCTTACATCTGAGTCATTATGTCTGAGTGATAAAATTTTCTTCCTAATCAAATTTCACTCCTTTTCTGGATCTCGAGGTAGGGTTTTTATCCCTAAGTGCATCTATTTTTGGTTTTTCCCTAGGGTTTTGGTTTTTTTATTGTTTCTTTGGTTTACTTGAGTTGGTCCCTCATCTCGACTTTGTCACTTTTGTTTTTGTTTTGGTTTTTCTTCTTTTGTGTGAGTAAGATCCCTCATACGTACATTTGCAAATAACCCTAAACCATCAAAACTTATAAAAAAAACCCAGCACTTTTTTGTTTTGGGGATTATAGATCCCCGAAACCCCAAAACTTGAAAACCTTGTTTAAAAAACAAAACATGTGACATCTGGCATCAGGGGTTTGATGACCCTCGATCCCTAACCTTATGAAGAGTTTCATTTTGACAAATCTAGGAAATATTTTGGCTTTGGGGGTACCGTGACCCTTGATCCCGGAAAGGGGTTATGGGATCATGATGCCCAAATCTCCGATATACTAGTAACAATGTCAAAGCTCTTCAAAGAATACTTTCAAACTTTGGGGGTCATGGATCCTTGAAACTCTGAAAGGTTTCAGGGATTCATGACCCCTGAAACCCTGAAACTCTACACTATTTTTGTTTTAAGGGTTGAAATATAATGTCTTAATGGGTTTTTTTGGATTCTTGATCTTTGGGGGTATATTTAAAATCTTCCTTTCTCTATCTTAGCTAGTTGCATCAATATTCGTAGTGTAGATTTTATTTACTTTCAATAAGAATATGATAGTTCTAATACATACCTTTGCATACATAATGAGATATGATTACAACCACTCCAATGAAGTATAAGCACCTAGGATATCACACACCCTCCAAGTTAGTGAACAATCATCTAGATAACAAATACAAACATAGGTCACATGAACCTAAGCGATTTTTGAAAAGAATGAACAACCCAAATGGAAGGACATCAATTTTTTTTTATTTGGTCCAATTAGGATTGGTACATGCAACATATTCTCCAATCTCTATGCAATCAATTGTTTGATAATGGTTTGTTCTTTGAATTACAAGATTGATGAGGGGATAGTTTTTGGGAAGCTAGGTGAAGTCATCCTTGATATTAGGCTTAATAATATCAAGAAGGTCTTTAAGCTTCCTCATTGTGACAAATGTATCCAAGTCTCAAGGGAGAATGCATAAAATTTCTATGAAGATGAGCCAGAAATGAAGGCACAAATCAGCAAAAACTACTTGGAGAGACCTAGGAAAGATCACCAATTGGACAAATTGAACCTCCACGAAGCTTTTGTTTAGGAGGAAATTAATAAATATGTCACCCTATTGATCATAGTCTTTAGTCTCCCCAAGGCTATACAATTGGAGCCTTGGATGGTATTAAATATAAAAATGATTTAGAAGAGGAAAGAGAAAATTGATTGGAGTAGAACACACAGTGACAACTTGGATGAAAATTGCAATGAATCATGACTTCAATCCACACTTCTACATGACATCATATGTGGTATACTTGTTGGCAACATAGGGATATTTTGTAAGACTCACTTGATTGGAAAGTCTACAATGGATGGAAAGACCCGAATTGATGCCCATTATCCACAATTGATTCAAAAGAAGGAGGCAAATCTAGTCAAGAGTACAAGGTCGTTAATGATGCATTGATTTTCCAGTCATTAGGACCATCAAGAGGGATTTTTTCAAGAGTCTATCAGTGGAGGCAACCTCCCAAATTAAGAAATTTGGGAATTACTACATCCAATTTTAGAATTTCACATACATGTGAGTAGCAGGTTGCACATTGCAAGATATGAAGCTTCCTAGGTATCCATCAAATAGGCTAGTTTTTATGGAATTATATAGGCAAGTATCAAATTCTCATGTGCTAATTATGAGTTAACACAAACCTTGTTTCTAGATCCTTGTCAAGGTAAGGGTACATAGTGTCGAAGAGATGAAGATTTTTAAAGATATGTGACTTGAAGGGGCAGATTTCCCATTAGATGAAGTTTTAATAAAGTCCTATACATTCAGCTATGTGATAGGGGAACATTTCAAAAACAACCCCATATTGAGGATTATTGTGCCAACAGTGTTAATGACTATGAGGTCTAGGTATGTGATTATTGCAGAATGGACCTAGACCTAGCGAGGGATGTTGAAGGAATATACATTTTAGATGCTAGTAAGGATGTATATTTGAAGGAGAATATTTTGCCTCTCTAAAATCAGGAAAAGGTCTTTACCATGCATATTTTCAATGTCGACATCTATTAGAAGAGGAGTCACAAGCCATCCAGTATTGGGAAAGCATGCGATAAGGTATACTCAAGAGTGGTTAAATAATCCATTCAAATAGGATCTAGTCCCCAAGGGTGAAGGAATAAAACATATTCTAAAATGGAAACCTAGTAGCACAAAAGGGAGAAAGGACCCATCTTTCAAATAGGTTCCAACCACTTCAGTTCTAGGAGTAGCTTTAGGTCATGTTAGGTTTGTGGTTAATAAAGTGTCATCTTAGATACTACCTCTTCTTATACACTTGTGACTACTAGCATCCCACCTCCACCAATAGATACTAGTGCCACCACTTAACCATCATCTCCTCAAGCTACCAACATATTGATAGTTTCTCCCACCATCAAAATAGAGTCTCCATCTTCATCCTCAAGACCTAGGAGTCCTCCTTTCATTGTAAGAATCCCAAAGAAGATAAAATATCCTTTGGTGAAGAGAGAAGTTTATAAGAGGTTGAGAAAGGGAACAACTAAAATGGGAATTTTTTATTGAAGCTCTACAAGAAACCGAAGAGGAAGAGGATCTTGAACCATAACTAATCATCAAAAGGAGGACTAGATCCTCTATTCTTGCTTCCCAAGTACTCAATTTAGGAGATCCGTCTTTGGAGGAAAATTTATTAGAGCCCCATTTACATGTAGAAGACCAAACAAATCCAATGTATGAGCATGATATTCCACAAGAATGCGAGTAGGAGAAATAAGATCCACTAGGTGCCGATGAATTTTATATATCATATTTTGTGGACCTAGAAGGGTTGAATAAGCCAAGAAATGAGGCTTTGTAAGATGAACTTGAGTCTCTAGACGAGTAGGAAACAATGAGTAAGCTTGAGGAAGTAGAGATAAGTACCAACGGGGGGATTGCATGAGAACAAAATATGGAGAAACAACAACCTAAAGAATAACGACTGGATAGGGATACATAATTGAATAAGGATGAAGAACTAAAAGAAGAAGAAATAAATAAAAAAGAAGAGATAAAGGAGAGTGAAGAAAAGGTGGGTGAGCAATAACGTGAACAAGAGGAGAAAACTCCTCCCCAAAAAGAGAAAACTCCATCCCCTCAACAAGAGGAACAATAGCTCATGATACTTCTTCTCCTTCACAACATGACTCAACTCCTCCTCCATAATAGGTATCATCTTTCATGCTAGAAAAGGAAGTAGAGGGATTAGATAAATTGTTTTGGATCAAAAATATCAACCCCTCACTACACCATTCACCCCTACTTGGTTGACTAAGCATATTAAACTAAGAAATATAACTTACAAGCAGATTGAGCCTTAAGATCTTTCAGTAGCTAGAAGGGGTTTTCAACAAGGAGAATCAAGTCAAAGAAAATCTCAACAAGTATCTTATGTGACTGAAGATAGACAAGGAAGATGGATAGCCCAAGTGGCCACACCTATAGTAGATATGCCAATTGAGGATCTAGCTCTAGAAGATTATATATAGTGGAAGAGTTGGACTTAAGGGTGCCAACTTGTGAAGGTGAGAAGACTTTGATGGGCTTAGCAGTAACTTCTATTTTCAAAACATTAGACAAGGATAAGGACTTGGAAGTTGAAAATGGAGAGTTAAGGGAAATCACTGATCATCTAGTGGGTCTCATTGACCTGAATAATCTAGGATCAAGTATTCAGGCAGTCATTGAAACATGAAAGAAGGCTCCCCAAGTTGATCCTTTTGTGAGAGCTTGCATAGATTGGAGGGAAGATATTGCACAAAAATGGGAAGTGTTTATTAGAATAGTTTTAGCATTGTGTTTTGCTATGCATAATGAGTTAAGAATTTTTTATGAGACACAAGCATTGACCAGATAGCTCCATTATGGGAATATTTTCTCCCAATTTCGCAAAAGATCTAGAAGATCAATGTCAATAAGCTACTAGTAATAGAAATTTTGGATGTAGAGACTATCAGTCTCCCAACCATATGGTCAAGGTCGATAAAAATGACCATCAAGAACTTAAGGAAGAAACAAAACTCAATTTTGACTAAAGGAGAGTCCCTAGGAACATTGATGAGAAGGGCAAAGGATTTTATTGTAGAACATTCGTGCTCATTTGAAAAAATGAAGAGCATATGATAATGAAGAGTATTGGCTATATTGTATAGGAATATAAAATTGCAGGTAATAAATACAAAATAATTAATCGATTGGTTAACATGTGTGAAGAAAGAATAAAAAAAATGTAACAAAAACTACCACTATTTGAATTTAATACAAGGAAATTAAAGATATTTTGAAAGAATCTACATGCATAGTTGAAATTGACTCAAACACCAAATATCAATGATGAGATGGAAGTAGTTAGTGCATTCACCCAAGTATTACATGATTTAGTAGCTAGTATTTGAAGAGATAAGAGATGTTTGGAAACACATTTTTTTGTAAGTTTTGGTTAGCAAAAGAAGAAAAACATAGAACTTGAAGTTGCCACATTTTTTTTGTTGTTCTGGTAGATTTTTGGATAAGGAATATTTTCCAAGTGTTTCATTTTGTGTCTTCAAATTTTCCCAAGGTCGTGTACAATTTAGGGATCAATTTGAATGCAGTTAGACTCAAGCAAAGCCACAAAAAAATAGATTTGGGCAACCTCAAGAAGTTATTTTTTAAACTGTACTTTATTCAAAAATTTTAGGGCATAATTTAGGGTCGAATATGAGTCTTGTGTTGTAAACTCATGGAAGACATTATTGAACCATTAGTAATCGTTTAGAGTTGATTTGAAGTATTTAAATTGTCATTTTTACTTTATTTCAACCTAGAAAAATGCCTAGAAACCCTAGTTACAAGTTTTTTGATTTTGCGTTTAGAAATTCAATTTAAACTCAAATTTGTTATGTAATAGGGATTGAGATATTTTAATTTTAACAAGTATTACAATTGATGTTCCAAACTTAGTGTGAGTAACTGCTAACTTTGTGGATTTGAATGAAATTTTCAAGTTCAAGAGCCAATTGCATGTTCATGAAATTTTACTCTGTCATTGATAATTTGGTAATAATTTTTAGGAATTCATTTGTGGTGATCGATAACATGATTTGACCATCTTATTTTGAGATTTTATGGATAATTTTGTCTTTATTATGCACATAGATGGTATGGCTTTGCAATTTTGATGAACTTTGAGAAATTCTTTGTTATTATTTCCTTAAATGATTCCATCATTGATATTGTGAATTGTGGGTTCCTAATTCATGTTGTCATGGTTATTTGATCAAATTCATTTTTATAATATGTAAATTTGAATTGCTAAGTAGTTGATTTTCTTAGATGTCATTTTTTATTTGCATTCTTTAAATCTCTTGCAACCCTATTATTCTTTTGAATTTTATTGAAATTTTAAGTTAGTTCAGTATTACTGAGATTAGAATTAGTCTTTCTTTTTTATAATTAATTGTTCTTGGAGGTATCGTATATTCAAAAAATCCAAAAAAAATAGTTTAGACAACAAGTGTTTGTTTTTCAAAATTTGTTTTCAGCCTTCTATCGGACTAGAAAAGGCTTACCATGTGAACTGTCACATAATCTTCTGATACCTATTCTAATGTGGTTGTGACATGGCCTTCCAGAACCTTGGGGGTGATTTATCTCTCTTTCAAGAGAGGGATTTTGATCTTCAAATCACTACTTTTGTATCATGCTAATAACGCGGGCAACAAGAACATCAAATAAAATTCTTCTATTATAAATAATTCACGCATTTATAACCTATTTTCAATAGAATATGCCCAGATCCTAAAATAAGTTGACAATAAATAAGAGAACTTTTAAATTCATCTACATTATGTGGTCCATTTCCATATAATCAATGTCAGTGACTTCTTTAATGGCCTTAATATTTTTTGTTCATTTATAATTAAAGATGACGGTGACATAAATGTTATGTATCATCTCCCAAAAATCCATTTCTCATTAGAGAGAGTAGAAAGAAGAAAGGCTCCATGGAAGAAACCTTATATAGTGTAGAGATGAAAATGTCAAAAAACATAGTGAAGAATGAAGTCTTCAAAATATTTTAATTTTAGTTGGTTTGTGTTTGACTTCCAAATGAAATGATTACATAGGTTTTTCAAGTAAAACCTAGTGTTTGAGAATGATAATGATTAGGATAAAAAAATTATGAAGGTGCAAGGTGACATCATCCATTGATGATATCATAGACCACCTCAATGTTGATTCACATCTTTATATTGGCTTGTACCAATGAATCACCTATTAGCTAGGGGACATATCTATGTACACTTGCTTGGAAATATAAGAGGTTTAACAAATCATTGATATTACTTGAGATTTTAAGCTCCTTATTGCTATTGATAATATATTTTGAAAAGTCATCCTAGGAATGTTTAAACTTTAAGTTCAAGTAGACGTATGGAATTTATTACTAAACTTCAACTTTTGAAATTTATCGCTTCTAAATGCATTTATTAAGATGAGATAATCCCCTTCCAAAATAATATTGAAGCATCCTAAAAATGACCATCAAAATAGCTTTTGTGACAACCCTTTCTTCCACCTCATTTCTATCAATTTTTTGTGTAATAATTTTATTGAACATATTGTTATGAGTTGTACATGTAGTGATCAATAACTACATATTATACTCTTGTTTTCCTATATTTTCTCATAAGGCGCTGTAAAAAATAATCTTCAAGAAACCTTATCATGAAGGACTCAAAATTCATGTTTTCTCTTGAGCTCAGGGTGCTCAATCCTAACAACCCCATGTTGAATGAAATTTTTTAATATAGGATAGGAATTCATTATAATAGTGTCCCAAATCAAGAAAAAAAAAATCTTTCTCACCTTCTTTCAAGTGGCTATGTTGAGTATCTAAAAAATGGCTATAACCACTTTATTGATAAAATTTTCTTATGGCATGGATTTGTCCTAAAGTATGTTATAGTTCCTTTTTCCATATATTTCAAACTAGTATGATATGTTGGGAATCCATATTCTAGATGATAAAGCATTCTACTAGAGTATGGATGATGATTGGAAGAATAGAAGTATTTCTAGGAGGTCTCTGAACTAGTTTAATCAAGTGTCAATCCAAGACTATCCTTTGTGTGCAATGGGGCAATTTATTAGTTGGTTCAATCATCCATTTTTTCATGGATCAAATAGAGTATGTATCATAAGGTGCCTTGGTTTGTCTCATGTAATATTTTCCCCTTACATATTCAGCCATGAAAAAGGTAGACACCTTTGGAAGGCATGTCTTACATAATTTCAAAATCTTTTCATAAGCTACAAATTATGTAGGAGGTTTAATCATTCAAGCTAAGATAGCCTAATTTTTCTTTATAACCTTTAAATTTAGAAGATTTTATATTTTAAATGTTTATAGCGATGAAAGATAAAATTGAACATGTATAAAATCTTAAAAGATTAGCTTCTTACAACATAAAAAATTATTGTTACAAATTAAATTATTGTATAGAAATAGGAATAATATAGACAATAGAAATATATGGATATGGATGAAATCATGAAACATGATATATTTGTGAGTAAACTATAGATTATATGATTGTTGAAATGTTTTTTCTAGGTAATTTAAATTATAAAATCATAATAAAAGGAAAAGAAACAACAACATGAACAATGATGATAGCGTAACAATATCTTAATAATAGAATGTTCTAAATAACTAAAAATTTCAAAAAACTATTTAAAATGATAAGCTCTAGAAAGAGAGTTGAATTTACTCATAATATCATTTATGTTTAAACATTGAAAACAGTAATATGACTATTAGATTTTGTTTAAATAACTAAATTCATATTTTAGTCTTTCAATCTTCATAAGAAGTCAAATAGAAAAATAATTTTGTTAATGTGTGCTCTTAGTCCTATGCGTATTTAAAGAATTAAAAGAAATATAAATTTTGATAAGATAGAAAAGTTATGTCAAAATCACATTCAAATACCATTATAAATGAAAAACTAATATTAAAGAAACCCAATATCACTTAATTTAACAAGTTCACAAACAAAAGTCTTTAAAAAAAAGGGATTCTCCCAAAAACTAAAGTCTAAGGTTTTCTACAATAGAAGATATAAAAAATATAAGAGAGCTCAAATAGAATATTTCATATTATAACAAGGTTGTTAGGGTAAGAGCGTTTTAGAGATCCAGATTGCGCAAGGTTATAGAAAATGAATCTAAAAATCAGTTAAGCGATAAAATTTCAAAGGTAATTTGAGGTGTATGAATTATGCATGCCAAGTTTAACAAATGAAATCAAGAAATAAATAGTTAGCACTTTAGAAAATAATTCAAATTATAAAATAAAAAATATAAATATATAAAAGTCAATATTTAAATAGAAAATAAATTATAAATAACGATTGTCAACATTATAGTAAATATCAATACTATAAACTATAACTCATTCAAATTTTATAAAATCATGTCTAAATTAAAATTTTCTACCTCTAAAGGAAGATTACTAATTGTTGTCCATGTTTCAATTACAGTTCACTCTTTACTAACCCATAACAAAAGCTATAAACAGTTAGATAACATATCGAAATAACAACAAAGAAAAATTTGAATGTATAACTTAGAATCTAAAGTAGGCAAAAATAGCAATTTTAATTTACTGTTATTATTTTTACTGAGGAATGGAGTACAGTTTGCTTTCATTCCACTTAGGCAGGGGTCCCATGAGGGGGGCTTGGGCTCTATTTTTTAGGAAAAGGAGGTCCCATGAGAAATTATTTTGGGGGTTAAAGGATTATTTGGAATCTTTTCCTCCAAAATAGGAGCCCCTACTTTTTAGGTCTCCAAATTTGAGCGGGTGAAAATGGGGCGGGGCTGGAAATAGCCCCACCAGCTTAGGAAAAATTTATGCCACATGTCTCATTTGTTTCCCACCAAAAATATTTTTTGAAAGAAAATAAAGTTTTTACTTATTCTTTTATAAAATTCATGAGACCGCTTACCTTTAGACATTCCTAAAAAATCTCAGCAGCCACAGCTCTATTTTTAAGAAAGCCCCCCTCCATGGGACCCCAGCCTTAGAATTTTTCTTTTTTGGATTCATAAGGGGCCAGGCTGAGAGATATATATTAATAAAATATAAAAAACATCAAAGTATAGAGAATTGCAGGTTCAAAACCCAATCCTACCAAGAGGATTGTGAACAACAAAAAGAGCACCAAAAGTTCAACTGAGAGTAAACAGAAGTTTTAAACTATGCAGAATCCAAAAGAGAAAAAAACTAAGAACTAATCACCAAAATATTCACAAAAAAGTCCTTCAAGGACTTATTTCATGGCATCAATCTGATGCCGAAATAGTATCATTCTCTGAACTTGTTGCAGAATCTGATTTTGGACTTCTACCCAGAACAAAGGAAACACTGTCTTCCTCTTGTTCCTCATCAACATTATCCTCAACTGAGTCCTCATCTTCATCCTCTTCTTCAGCAGCCCCCACCACTTAGAATTCTTAGTTACTGGATACCTAGGTATTCTTTAACTAGGCAACACACTTAAATTTCAACTTTCTGCAGGATAAAAAGCAGTGCCGTGTATGTTCAGACATGGGCATTTATGATAAATTCACGAGAAGTCTAGTAAACCAAAATTTTAATGTGGCAACAACCTTTTTTTGCATTCAATTCCCTAGAAGACAAATCAATTAAATCTGTCCGACATACAGATTCATTAATGCCCAACATAGAAAAAACCAACACAGAGGTTAAAAAATTGACCCCAACAACTAGCGTGAATCAGACACTTCATCCGGCCTGTCTGTTTGTAATCAAAATTAGCTTACAAGCACTTTTTCTCTGAGTTGTTCATCTGTAATTTGAGTTACACAGAATTAACTGCTTTTATGTTTGAGTATATATAATATGCAGTTTGCTGTCTCTTGCATTGTTTTGTTCCATTTGTTTTGCTGCTTTGTGGTTGCTGCAGTCTATTAATAACTGATGAGGAGAATGGGCATTGAGAATGCAGCATTTATAGTATTAATGTGCATTACAATGGCAGAAGGGGAAATAATGTGGGTATCAGCAATAGCATTGGAGTATAATGTTGGATGGATTGTTGGGCTTATCAACAACTACACCACATGGGCTGCCTCTAACCAGTTTCATGTGGGGGATATCTTAGGTATTCTTCTTGTGTTTGATGCTATTTTCTGTTAGTACAACTTCTTGTCAGCTACTGTTATTTACAGTATGATTGCACTAGTGTACGTATTTTAGATTTGATAACCTCAGACAACACCATAACATCAATTGCAATATTTGTTTTGTGTGTATACTCTATATTAATATTGCTGTTCCAAGAATTATACTTTTTTATTGTAGCATTTCTTTCAATTAACAAGAAATTTAACTGAACCTTATAATCTATTTTAAAATTTTCAAACATATTGATGTTTTGAGTAAGAGAAAATCAGATTTTAAAGGAAACTTTTACAAAAGAGAACTACATATATTCACCAAAAATTGTATAATATATTGATCCGCAATTTATTTTGAATTCATTTTAAAAAAACGTCTTAATATAACTATATAACAACATGTAACATATCTTAATATAATATAATTTATTGATCCTTATCCACACTCATCAATCCAACTTTCATTAAGATGCATTTGACCTTAAACAAATGTAGATACAAAATGCTGGTACATCGATGCCGACCTTCACATATATTACAATTACATTGATGGTGATCTTTGGTGTAATCTCTTTAATATACTCGTGGTTGTTCTATTACATATAACATTGTTATTATGATATTGGATGATTCTCATTCCTTCTCACTTTAATTGATGACAGTGTACATGTTTTAGATTTTGATAACCTCATACGGCACCATATCATCAATTTCAATATATTTATTGAGGGTATATAATATTGCTGTTCTGGATATTAAACCACTTTTCTAGTAATTGTATTTCTTTCAATTAACAAGAAATTTCAAATTCTCAAACCTGTTTATGTTATTATTGCAGTTTTTTCATACAACAAACAATTCCACAAGTAGTTAAGGTGATAAAGGACAAGATTGACAATTGCATATCAACAGCTTCATAAAACTGTGGTATTGGAAAAAGAAGGCTTTCATTACTACATCTGTGGCTTCAATGGGCAGTGTATAGCAGGTCAGAAGGTAAACATCACAGTGATGCCACTGGCAGCTGCCGGTCCTTCTCCTTCTCTTCCTCTCCTTGCAAATAGCAATACCTTTACATCAATTTTCTGCAACACTTTTAATGTGGGCCTGTCTTATATTTCACTTACTCTAGATGTCTTCTGTCCTTCACTCATCTACAAAGCACATGCCACATTTACATATACACAATGTGCTTTCATTTATTAGCTACAAGAAAATTGCTTCTATTGCACTTATTCTAGATGTCTTATTCTTTGCTATCTCTGTCCTTAACTCATCTACAAAGCACACTGCCATATTTATATATACAAGCATCTCCACAACGTGTTTCCATTTATTAGCTCTAAGAAAATTGCATGCAATAGCAATTATCTAGGTAAAAGAGGCATCTCCAGAACGTGTTTCCATTTAAAACAATGATAGGTGCAAGTAAATCTGTGTTGTTAATTTTTTCTCCTCTGATATAAACAGTATCCTCGTCATGATTCATTAGTATGACCTAATTTTTACATTTTGTTGTTCTTGCTCGATTTGTAACATGTTCTAATTTCTGGTGTCTGTGTCTAGTCTGTTCTATTCTGGCATATTTCCATGCATGACATTATGATTCTTAATCTGCTCTGTTTTGATAAGTTGTATATAAAAATTTGTTGAGTTCTCATTGTTTAACATTTATTAATGGAAACAATCAAAAGTTGGAATAAATGTGTATATCAAAATTTGTCAAAATTGAACAGACGGTATATATGAAACAATCAAAACTTATTGGATGAATGTCTACATACAATTGTAGAAAACATCACACCACAAAATAAAGGCAAATGCAATAGAAAAAAAAACTCTTAATAAATATAGATAAGAATGAAATATATATGTACAAAATTATAAAAAAACTATCATAAATGTTTGTAAACAATTGTAGAAGATAACCCTAAGAATGGTATTCTCTATGGGCCCGTTTGGACCACGGAATACCAAATGCCAGATATAGTCAATTCTGGAAGATCAAATTCTCAAATATATGGGATGACCTGTTTGGTTCACCCGGAAGATGACTAAGAAGATTCTGGAACGGAAA
>MU227995.1:1296728-1309292 GCA_018584345.1 Thuja plicata | reverse complement strand
AAAATTGGAATACCAAAGTGGAATAAGAGGGTCAAATTCCAATTCCACCTTTTTTAGTGGAAGACCGAATGCTCATTTTTTGGGCAAAATTGGAATTCCGAAATTCCAATTCCATCTTATGATGTTGCACACAAACATGGCAGACCATATTCGGAAATCGATATACCGGAATTACGGCCGATATGCCGTGGTCCAAACGGGCCCTATACGTGTCTATATATATGAGCAGTCAAAAGCCAACATGAATGTGGACCCACCATAAATTAAACCAAAAGCAATAGGAAAAAAAGACATCTTTAAACATAGATAAATAGATAAGGATTGTATTTATGCATACATACCATGAGTGGTCAATCATTATGTCTTCATCAACGAAAAGGAAAGCTAAGCCCTTTAAAATAGGGCAAAGCAATACAATTGGAAACTTTGATCATATTAAGAAATTAAGAAACACATTGTTCTCTTATTATAATAGAACATATATTAAATTTTTTTAAAGAGATATTAGAAAAATAAAAAGATTATAATTTTTAGTATATTTAATTTATATATATTTTTCTTTCTGTTTCTAAATGTTTTCTCAAAATATGCTATGACTTTTTTTGATCGGTAAAAGGTCCTATCTACTAAGGTCTATGAAATAATGCAAAATTATCATTTAAGAATATAGATAAAGAAGAAAATATTAGAAATTAGATATATGAAAACTTATAATCTTTTACAAATTAATTGTTTCTTCAATTTGCTTTTTATTTTCATATATTTTCTAGAAATTCTATTGTATTTTATCATATAGCCATTGAGTCTAACCCCTTCACACCACCACCTTTTTATGACCTACATTTTTAATTATGTTACTTTTCTTATTTTTAAAGAGGCGACAAACTTTCTTTTGCATGGACTAGCATGATTGTGATTGCACCAACACCATTGTTATCTAGATTTATTAAGACAATTATTGTTTACATTGTGTTGGCTCTATTTCCTGGTAAGTTATCTTCCTCTTTCTCTATAAGTAAACACATTCCCTTGATTCTAGGGACAATGTTTGTTTGTTTATAGTTCATTTTTTCTTGGGGGATATAGATGAATAATATATGAATATTACATGCAATTTGGTGATAAGAAAAATAATGTTGTGCATCATTTAAGAGTGTAGGTTTGACATAATAAATAGAATAAATTTTAGGATGTACATTCAATAGAATTATCGACTCCTTTGTGGAATTTGTTGATTTGTGTGTGTTTTTTTTTTGACATAGTGCAATTCTTTTAAGCATTTCATGAATTTATTGTTTAATTGAGTAATTAAATAAGATGATACACACTTTAGAATAGAAACGCGTTCTCTAAATTGTTAATGTTGATATGAAAAATGAAATTGTTTTCTAATTGAACTAATGAAGTTATGAATAGAGGATTTAAGAAAGTATAATTTAATAATACAATTAAATGAACAAACACACAATGAAACTCAATGAAATTACAATATTTTCTAGTGCAGGAGCACCTAGGTAGGGCTAAATGGTAACCTAGGGCTTCTAGCTTGTTTTTGGCTTGTAGTGGTCTTAGCCACACCACTAGTAGAATAATGGGACTAAATGGGTCCTAGGGTGTGTTGAGTTAGATTAGGAGCTCTTATTAGGTCTTTAGTGACTTTCTTTGCAAGTATTGTCCCAATTTGTCTATTTGTTGTACATGTTGCCAATGTTGTGGCAAAAGTCATAATTATGCATTTAGGGGTCAAATTGGACAAGGAAGTGTTTAGGAGACCTATATGATGTTTACTTAGCCTAGATATGCAATTGGTTAAGTTCTTGAGTTGATTGACCAAGTTGTATGCAAGAATCAAAAAAGTTGTAAAAGTTGTCAATATTGTCATTCACAACATTGACAACATTTCTTGCAATGATGTCTTTTCAAGCATTTGGGTTTCTAACTATCTGAAACCATCGAGATAGGGTCATGGTCAACTATATAAGGCCTCCCTTGACCTTTTTATGAGGTTGGTTGATTTTGCAATTTATCTGTACGGACTGTGTTACAGAAACCAGTTACAGTTAAGCAATTTCTTTGCACTCTTGTGTTTAATGGATTGAACTCTACATTTTATTTCGTGCATGAGTTAGAGAGTGTAAATTATTGATTTTGTATGTGATCTTTGTTTTTGTTCATATTTCCTTGTCTATGTAAAAAATTTTCTATTCTACACTGGCACTGGTCTGAACCAGGCAGTTTCTCAAAATGGGGTCATAACTTCTCTTTCCACCGTGGAATCTCTGCGGGCCTTTGGAATTAGGAAGATGACTCCTTGTACATATTGTATAGTTAAGAAGGGGCCCTGGAAGCCAAGCAAGCTATTTTTACAGTGATGCCCTAGGCGACCCAGAATTGCAAGGCTAGGGATCACAGAGAGTTGTAGAGGTGTTAGGAGGGATTGAAAGCATTGATTGCTTCAATCAGAGCTTGTAGAGAGGTGGACATATGTGTGTAGTAGTCCCAAATTTAATGGGAAGCTTTGGTGAAGGATTCTTAATGGTGAAAATGAAGATTCTGATAGCCATGCTCTGTTTGAGTTTAAACCCTTAAATTTAGGCTTGTATTTAGGAATCCACTGTACAGACAGCTTTTGGAGGCAAGACCTAGAAAATATTTTAGATCTCTGTAAACGGTGTCAGAATCAAAGGATAGTTTTCCATCTTGTTAAGGATTATTTCAAGTTATTTGGGAAAAGGTGCCTAATTAGGCCTAATTGCTTGTAGCCCTATTTTGGGTAAATTTTCTATGTTTCTTGGAACTCGTTTAGGGCTCTATTGCAAATTGTGTTTGTAGGAATAGGATTGGATCTAATTGACATCCTAGAAGCCTACCTCTCCATGTGTGATGGATCTTGATCATGTTGGATCAGTTAGTGAAGATGGTACTAGAAGAGCTCTGGCTAGGTGAGGAGTTATTTTTTTCATTGATTGGTGTATGCAAGTTGAAAGAAGAAGGATCTTGTGTAGAGAATCCTTGGGAGATTAGGGTTGGTCAAGAACCCTAATAGGTCAAAGAAGTGGCCTATAGGATACCCTAGAAGAGGATAGGGTACAAAGAAAGACTTCTAGTTACGTCAGATTGGTATCATAGCAAGTTAAAGACTTGGGAAAACAATGTATGTCTACAGCTACTAGTGAATCAGTGGGAGAGTCAAGCATGGTGACTAATGCAGAGCTAGCTAAAGAGGTGGATGAGCAAAAGGAGAAGAACATACTTCTTGAAGAAGCCTTAGAAGGAATGAAGATAAGGCTAGAAGAAGTTGCTAATGCAGCTAGGAACAAAGAAGTTGAAAGTAGTGATAGGGGTAAAAAGATTATTGAGGAAGACATTATCCCTGAACCAGACCCTGTCTTGAATGAAGAACTCTTCTTAAAAGCCTTAAAAGCCCTAGGAGGGAAGGCATTGGAGGGAATACCACTGTTTAGTGGGAAGATGGACATTGAAGCAGTGATGGATTGGATTGAAGGAATGGAGAAGCATTTCGAATGTGAAGGTGTGACAGAGGCACAAAAGCTCAAGGTGGCCAAGTCAAGACTTAGAGGGTCAACACTAACATGGTGGAAGTATCTTGAAGATGAGAGGATTAGAATGGGCAAGAAACCTATAGCCAATTGGAATGCCATGGTGACCAAGCTAAAAGAAAACTATCTGCCAAAGGACTATGAGATTCAACTCCATAGGGAAAGGAAAAAATTGAAATAAAAAGACATGGATGTGGCCTCTTATATAGGGGAGTTTCAAAGATTGTGTCTTAGGTACAATCAACAAGAAGAAGAATCAATCAGGGTAGTAAGGTACTTGGGTGGATTGAAATGGAACATCCAAGAAGAGATTAGTCTATGGACACCAACAACAGTTCAGAGGTGTCATCAACTAGCTCTAATGGTGGAGGAAAATAATAGAAATAAAGGTGACTCTAGGGTAAAATCACAATAATCTGTCACCCTTTTACAAAGGAAAATTTTAACAACATGAGAACTGTAAAACTTAAAGGGCATAAAAGTCACATTTTTGTTGAGAATTTCAAGATGATGTAAACTGAAGAAATGTGTGAAATAGGATAAATTATATGCCTATATTTAAAAAAAAAAACTTGAACTAAAATTAATATGTTTTTTGAAAATTTTAGGTCTATTTTTCATTTCCTGAAAAATAATGTAAATCAAGGAGTTTACTTCCCGCCAAATCATTATAAGTACATCATTATTTTTTCCTCCAATTTCAGAATATGTTTTAGATGACATGTATAGCTAGTGCAGAAAAAAAGAAAGAAGTGTTTTCGATCTATAGTTTTCCCGTTATATGTTTTCAAAGTCAAACTTACCTGAAATCAATGGTTTTTGTCTCCCGCCACTTTTCCCTTATCAAAATTATACCAAAAACTAAATAAATTACATATTATTGAAGATGCCTCTCTTGTCTAGTGTTTTCTATGATTTTAATTTTTTTTTGAAATAATTTATCATTTTTTTATATTTTCTTAATCAACGACTGCTTGAGTGTTAAAATACCTACTTTCAATATTTTTTTAATTCAAATAGACTATGTCTAATTAAAATAATATAAAGTATATATGAGAATATTCTTGACTCCGATCTCTACAAAAGGGTATGTTGTATTTTTAAAAAAATATGATTAAAAAGACTAGGAGTTATTGAAACGTCACTTTTTTTTAGAAATAATTTTATTTCTATGGTAATTGGACTCAAAGTGGTATAAAACATACATTTAATAGACATTTCCAATTGGAAAAGTTAAAGAGCTTATCTAATTTATCTAGAATGAATCTAGCTAGACTATATGTTTGACCAAAATTAATTTTTAGTTAGAAGTACTAAAATTCAGCTGTGCTGATAAGTTAGCCTAAAAGGTGACAGATTATTGTGCTTCTACCCTCTAACTTCAAAAATAGAGGTAGAGGAAGAGGCCAACGAGGTCAAAGAGGAGGTTATCAAGGCAGAGGCAATGAACAAAGAAACCAAGGTGAAACCAAATAGACTGAGCATAACAATGAAACTACTCCAAGATGGGGTTATACCAGAGGTAGGGGTAATCAAGGATGCCCTAGCAGAGGAAGAGGGTTAGGTAGAAGTAACTCATACTTTGCAAGTATGAAGTGTTACAACTATGGTCAATTGGGCCACCCGACATATAGATGCCTTGAGAAACCTACTACATCAAACCATGACAAGAGAGTGACATATGCTCATGAGGACACTTCAAGTGTCAAAGCACCTAAGATTGATCATCCAGATTCAGAGATGGGAGAAAATATAATGTTTAGGAGGGTGTTGATAAGGAAACTAGTCAAAGATGAACCCAAATATAGGAGGGATTTGTTTAGGATAAGATGCAAGATCCTTGGCAAAGTTTGTAAGGTGGTTGTGGATTCTGGTTCCATAGATAACATCATATCAGAGGAGGAAGTGGACAAACTCAAGCTAACCAAAGTACCTCATGTGAATCCATACAAGGTGACATGGATAAATAATGGCCAAAGTGTATTGGTGATTGAACAAACATGGGTTGAGTTTTCTATAGAAAGTTATAAGGACAAGTTGCTTTATGACATCTTACCAATGGATGCTTTTAATTTTCTGTTAGGAAGGCCTTGGTAATATGGAAATGGAGCAGTGTGTGATGGGAAAGAGAATTCTATAATATTCAAGAAAGGAGGCAGAACTTTCAAGATTCAGTCTCTATTGGAAGAGGATGAGCCACAACCCAAGACTCCTAGCATTTTGTTGTGTAGTGGAAAGAAGTTTGTGAAAGACCTTAAGGATGAAGATAATGAAGGATATTCTATTTTCCTAAAGCCCAAGGAAGAAGAGAAGCGTGTCAAAGAACCCTTACCATTAGAGATTCAAGAATTGCTTGTGAAGTACAAAGATATAGTAAGTGATGGAACTCCCACAACCTTACCTCCTAGAAGAGTGATAAGCCATCAGATAGACTTTGTCCCTGGTTCATATTTGCCTAATAAGGTAGCTTATAAGATTACTCCTGATCAAAACTTGGAAGTGGCAAGGAAAGTGAAAGAACTCTTGGATCAAGGCTTGATCAAGAAGAGTATAAGCCCATGTGCAGTCCTGATTGTGTTGGCATCCAAGAAGGGAGGAAAATGGAGACTTTGAACATACTCAAGGGCCATAAACAAAATTACAATAAGGTATAGGTTCCTCCTACCTAGGATTGAGGATCTTATGGATTTTCTTGGAGGGGCAATGTACTTCACTAAGCTTGATTTGAAAAGTGGTTATCACCAAATCAGGGTGAAAGAGGGAGATGAATTGAAAATGACATTCAAGACCACATATGGGTTGTATGAGTGGCTTGTGTTGCTATTTGGTATCACAAATGCTTCGAGCACATTTATGAGGCTCATGAATGAAGTGCTCAAGGACTACATAGGGAAGTTTTTAGTTGTATATCTTGATGATATATTGATATTTAGCAAAACAAGAGAGGAGCATATCAAGCATGTAGAGATTGTATTGCAGAGGTTCATGAAGAGAAGTTGGCTATCAATCTTGAGAAATGTGAGTTCTTAAAGCAAGAACTTGTGTAATTGGGCTTTGTAGTGTCCAAGGGGTCCTTGAAGATGGATCAAGACAAAGTTGAAGCAATCCTAAACTGGCCACCACCTACCACAACAACTGAGGTAAGAAGTTTCCATGGGTTATCCCAATTTAATAGGAAATTTATTAGGAATTTCAGTGGTATTTTTGCACCATTGTTAGATACCATCAAGGGTGGGGTAAAAACCAAGTTTAAGTGGACCTTAGAAGCAGGGAAAGCCTTTGAAATGTTGAAGAAGCAAGTAGCCACACAACCTATCCTAAAGTTGCCTAGTTTTGCAAAGTTGTTTACAATTGAGTGTGATGCAAGTGGGATGGCAGTAGGGGGTGTGTTAAGCCAAGATGGTAGGCCAGTAGCCTTCTTTAGTGAAAAATTAAATGAAGCCAAGAAGAAATACTCTTCTTATGACTTGGAATTGTATGCCTTAGTCCAGTCCCTTAGGAAGTGGAGGCATTACCTATTACCCAAGGAGTTTGTTGTGTTTACTAACAACCAAGCCATTAGTTATATCAATACTTAGGAGAAACTAGGCAATAGACACCTAAAATGGATGGAATACCTACAAGAATTCACATTTACAATTAAGCACAAAAAGGGGCAATTAAACAAGGTTGCAGATGCACTAAGTAGAAGATTGTTGAAAGTTTGAGAAGTTCAATTGAATAGAAGTGGAATAGAAAGTTTCAGAGATCTCTACAAGGAAGATGAAGACTTTGGTGAAGCCTACAAGGTGTGTACTGATTTTCAGAATCATTTCCATAGCAAGTTTTCTAATTTTACTTTGCAAAATGGATTGTTATTTAAGGGTAATCAGTTGTGTGTGCCAAGGGATTCAATGAGAGAGAACCTCATATAGGAGAAACATAATGGGAGCTTGAGTGGTCATTTTTGTATGAATAAAACCTTGGAAATAGTACACAAGTTTTACCATTTTCCAAAGTTGATAAGGGATGTGACTAGGTATGTTGAGAAATGTGTAGTGTGCATGAAAGCTAAAGGAGGAATGAGTAATGCAGGTTATACCAACCTTTACTAGTCCCAAATAGGCCTTGGGAGTGTGTGAGCATGGACTTCATGGGTCTACCCAAGAAAAAATAAGGATATGACAACATCTATGTTGTTGTTGATGGATTTAGTAAAATGGGTCATTTTATGCCTTGCAAGACTACTCATGATGCTAGCCATATAGCATATTTGTTGTTTAAGGAGATTGTGAGAATCCATTGTTTTCCCCTAAGTATTGTATCAGATAGGGATCTAAAATTCATGACCCATTTCTGGAAAACATTGTGGAATAGATTGTGTACTAATCTCTCATGTGGTTCAACCTACCATCCTTAGATAGATGGCCAAACTAAGGTGGTCAAAAAAGTGTTGGGTAACCTATTGAGGTGCCTAAATAAAGAGTATGATCAGACATGAAATGTGGTCATTCCCCAAGCAGAGTATGCATACAATGATAGCAAGAACATAACAACAGGGAGAAGCCCCTTTGAAGTGGTTTATGGGATGCACCCAAGGGGTGTGTGTGAGATTAGGGATCTTGGAGGCATGGAGTATAGGAGTGGTCATGTTGAGGAATTCACTCAAACCATGAAGGAGATCCAAGATCAAGTTAAGAATACCATACAAGACTGTACAGAAAAGTTGAAGGCCAAAGTGGATGAAAAGAGGAGAGACATATAATTTGAGGCAGGTGATTATGTGATGATTCATTTGAGAAAATATAGATTGCAATTCAAGGTATGCCTACTAAACTTCAGATGAAGAGGGTAGGACCTTGCAAGATCATAGCCAAGTATGGGGCTAATGCATACAAAAGAGACTTACCTTCAGATTTGAGCATATCTCCTATTTTTAATGTCCAAGACTTGATCAAATTCAAAGGGCCAATAGCTGTGATCGGCCAAAATAGTCAAGGGGTCATAGTGATGTTGAATCTACTGCATTACATCCCAAGCCACAACTGGAAGTAGACAAGGTTCTGGATTCAAGAGTCAATAAGACTACAAGGCATAAGGTGTACATGGAGCACCTCATCAAGTGGAAGAATAGGCCTGAATTAGAGGCATCATGGATTGCACCTATAGAATTCAAGAAGGTGGGAATCTTTGAAGAAATTTTTTCCACAAGAGTGACATGACTTTCCTTTGTGGGGGAGTATGGTGCATGAGCACCTAGGTATGGCTAAATGGTAACCTAGGGCTTCTAGTTTGTTTTTGGCTTGTAGTGGTCTTAGCCACACCACTAGTGAAATAATGAGACTAGATGGGTCCTAGGGTGTGTTGAGTTAGATTAGGAGGTCTAAATAAGTCCTTAGTGACTTTCTTTGCAAGTAATGTCCCAATTTGTCAATTTGTTACATGTTGCCAATGTTGTGGCAAAAGTGGTAATTATGCATTTAGGGGTCAAATTGGACAAGGAAGTGTTTAGGAGACCTATTTGACATTTACTTATCCTAGATATGCAATTGGTTAAAATTTCTTGATTTGATTGACCAAGTTGTATGCAAGAATCACAAAAGTTGTCAATGTTGTCATTGACAACATTGACAACATTTCTTGCAATGATGTATTTCAAGAATTTGGGTTTCTAACTGTCTCAAACCTTTGATATAGGGTCATGGTCAACTATATAAGGCCTCCCTTGACCTTTGTATGAGTTCTGTTGATTTTGCAATTTATCTGTACGGACTATGTTACTGAGAAGTCAGTTACAGTTAAGCAATTTCTTTGCATTTTTGTGTTTAATGGATTGAACTCTGCATTTTCTTTGGTGCACGAGTTAGAGGGTGAAAATTATAGATTATGTATGTGATTTTTTAATTTTTTTTTAATATTTCCTTGTTTATGTAAAAAAATTTCTATTCTACACTGGCACTGGTCTGAACCAGGAAGTTTCTCAAAATAGGGTCATAACTTCTCTTTCCACTGTGGAATCTCAGCGGGCCTTTGGAATTAGGAAGATGACTCCTTGTACATATTTTATAGTGAAGGAGGGGCCCTTGAAGGAAAGAAATCCATTTTTATAGTGATTCCCTAGGCGAGCCAGAGTTGCATGGCTAGGGATCACAGAGAGTTGCAAAGGTGTTAGGAGGGATTGAAAGCATTGATTGCTTCAATCAGAGCTTGTGGAGAGGTGTAAATATGTGTGCAATAGTCCAAAATTTAATGGGAAGCTTTTTTGAAGGATTATTAATGGTGAAAACAAATATTCTGATGGCCATGCTCTGTTTGAGTTGAAACCCTTAACTTTAGGCTTGTATTTAGGAACCCACTGTACAGACAGCTTGGGGAGGCAAGACCTAGAAAATATTTTAGATCTTTGTAAAGGGTGTTAGAATCAAAATTTATTTTCCCATCTTGTTAAATATTATTTCAAGTTATTTGGGAAAAGGTTCCTAATTAGGCCTAATTGCTTGTAGCCCTATTTTGGGTAAATTTGCTATGTTTTTTGGAACTCGTTTAGGGTTCTATTGCAAAGTGTGTTTGTAGGAATTGGATTGGATCCAATTTATATCCTAGAAGCCTACCTCTCCATGCGTGATGGATCTTGATCATTTTGGATCAGTTAGTGAAGATGGTACTAGAAGAGCTCTATGAGCTAGGTGAGTAGTGATTTATTTTCTTGATTGGTGTATGCAAGTTGAAAGAAGAAGGATCTTGTGTAGAGAATCCTTGTTAGATTAGGGTTGGTGAAGAAACCTAATAGGTCAAATAAGTGTCCTATAGGATACCCTAGAAGAGGATAGGGTACAGAGAAAGACTTGTAGTTACATCATTTTCTTTTATTGATTTATTGTGACAATTGAATTACAATATATCACAAGGAATTTGAGGTATATACCTTTAATAACCATATAGACACAATTATTTAAAAGTTATCTAATTCTCAAATATTATGAAAATACAATAGTTTTTAATTGTCAACAAACTTGGAGCTATGACCAAGGCTAAATGATGTCACCCACCATACTACAATTGCTCAAAATATTACCCAACCGAGGCCAACAAGTGTGTTGGTTCCTAAAAAGGTTTTACACTTACAAAGCTACCAATCCACTCTTCAATACATTCTTTAAATAATCCACCTCCAATTATCAAATTCTCAAGAGGACTGGACCAACTAACAAGGACACTAAACTATCCCTCTACACTTTAGGTTATGCAAAGCCAAGGGGGACTCTCTTTAATGCCTTTGAATACACACTAAACCCATGATTGGAAATAATACAAGGAGAATCTCATATAGACCTCAACATAACCGATAGATACTTGATAATGGCTAGTTATCCATTGAACATTGATCTTGCTTGGAGCATGCAATGAAAATTCCAGAGCTGAATTCTTGAAAATAAAAAGAATTTTATCAAAAGATGGAATAACCAGGTGTATTGAACCAATAATAACAATTTTAACAATTTCTAGATCAGTGCCTTATCCATTGGGCAATATCTTCACATTTAGCATTTCTTGTACAAAGACACAAACAATGACTGATTCAAGACTCAAATTATTATTGGCTTACAATAATATCCTTCAGTGTAATCTAAAACTGAACTTCTTATAATGATCCTTATGCCAACCCTATGAACTAATGAATTAATTTTTAGCGTTTTAATTGATCCTTGATCAAAGCTTAGAATTAAAACATACACATATAAATAATATGTAGTGAATTGAATGAGAAATCAAAATTTGTTGAATTCACAACTCATAGAATCAACACAAAGGAGAACACCAATCAAGATTATATTACATTGATTTCAGAATCATCATCTTCATACAATAGTCTATTCACTGAAATAAACTGAATAAGACTAAAACTATGATACTAAAATATATATTTTCTCTCTCAATTGTATACAAAATTCAACTATACTAGTTAAACCTCACTGAGTGTGAAATAAGTCTATTCAAAATGTGGACAGAACATCGCAGCCCTTCCTAAATCATCTTGGAAATCATTTTATAGAATAAGTATTGCAACAAGCTACAACTCAATTAGGGAAAAAATACATTGGAATTCTTTACAATAAAAGCCCAGGAAGACTTCTTCAATTCTTCAAATTTTTCTACGTGAGAGTTGGCTTCATCAAAATGACATCTGACACTTTTTTCTAGAGGTACATCAGATACAATTTGTTTTGAGTTATGTAGAATACCCACAACTTTTGATGCGAAATTCAAGGTACCTATTTAGATAATTGATCTCCCTCTAAACAATCTCAAGTGCCAATTCAACAACCAACTGCAAAAAGAAAAAATTGGTGAGTTCCCTACTGCTTCAAACAACCTTATTCTTGTTCATCTCTATCTCCCACCTGGCGAACTCCCTGTTTGTTGGCCATTCAAAAGATCTAATAGTTTCTATTTGGCTAATAGCCTCATTGCATCGAGCATGAGTTATGACCCTTGCATCTAAAATGAACTTAACCAAATCTACCTCAGCCCTGCATAAATTATCTATTACTTAATTAAATCCAAGTATATCAATATCATTGGTCAAATTCAATAGGTTTTCAATGCTTTCCATACAATCAAATCAAAATCCTCTATCCATGTGGGGACATCCTTCAACTTTCCCTCCTTGTCATAAATACTAGGGAAATAAGCATTGTAAGATTATACAAAAATATTCAGTTTCCCTTTTATTATCTGGTCCTTCCCTACAATGAAAGAAAATAATGTATTTACTGTCCCTATGCATGTTCTTAGTGTGAGAAATCTTGTCAAGCAAATCAGGCCTATATACCAAAATTGCATCTAGTTTTTTCATTGACACATTTCTGCCTGACCATAATATAAGAATGGAATTCAAAAATTGTTGGAAATAATCAAGACTAACCAAGTTACTGAGAGGGGAGGGGTGAATCAGTAACTCTTAAAACTTTAAGTCATTTCTGCACTTGTATATATTTAACCATTCATTCATCTAATCTACTGC
>MU227995.1:1274317-1290855 GCA_018584345.1 Thuja plicata | reverse complement strand
TTGATTGCATTGTCTGCTTCATTTACTTCATTTGAACTACTTGTAGGGAAGAGATCTTCAATTTTTGTTTCAACATACTGATGATCATTTATTTCGTTTGCTAGTTCCTTTCTTCTTTTTAGGGATTGAGAAAGATGTTCTTTTGCTTCTTTGAGTTGTACCATGGCCATTTCCAGATCTAGCTTTTCATTCTCAATAGCTTTGTCAAGTCTGAATATCTCCATTGTCCTTGATCTTTTCTCAAGCTGTCAAACTTTTGTTCTGAGAACCACAATAATCACTTTGTCCTTTAGAATGTCAATCCTATGCTATAAGATCTCTATCAATGCTTTGACCCCCAAAGTATTCTTCTCGTCTTCCAGTTCCTCTATCCTCCCAGCATACTTATTCAATTTATCATTAACCTCCATAGGAATAGAAACATATAATGCAAAAGGAGTAAATCACCAGTAGTTTCCATAAAAACATCCACCCTTTCACTAACAGTAGGCATGTTGTCTGGCTTTCTAGTATGCTCAGTGATTTTTTCCTCTAGCTTTTCATTTAGCATGAGATTTCCCTCATATTCTTTGGATACTCTGATGAGGCTATTGTACATCTCTGTAGCCCTCTTCTCCAAATCCTCTTCTATGGCTCTATTTAGGAATGACAAATGAGTCAGAAAGTCTAAAATTTCCACATTGCTTACATTATGGATATTCCAGATGAGCTTGTTTCCTTTCCTCTCATCTTGGATATCCAGGATCTTAGGATTTTGTGTGGCTGGGTAAGTGACCAAATTGCCAATTTTTTGCTCCTAGGGTCAAAACCCTAGCCTCTAATAAAATATCTAACCTCAACCTCAGATTTGAATATCTAGTTTGGTTGCTTTCTTATTTGGTCTATCAGAAATAATGTCTACATGTCCCATCCAAGAAGTAGAAGCATTCCACTTCTCTTTATCAGTTCTCTTGCCTTCCCTATAGACAATGTGTGATTGATAGGATCATAGTCCTACAATGCCTTCAGTAACCCCTCCTTATTTTCATATGCATCATCCTTAGGACCTAATTTTATCTTCAAATCATTTTCTTTTAATTTGAAAATAAAACTTTTGAAGTCCTTCGTTTGGATGAAGTCATCATCTTACATGAATAAATCAAAGAGTAACAATGTGACATCTATTTTGGAAAATGATGCTAGACTTGATTCTCCTATTCTATCACCTTTTGGTGGCTTTTGAGTATCTCTCATTGAACTTCTCATTTCATGCAAGTAAGGACCTTGCTCAGTAATTACTGCCTTAGCAGTATCTTTCATTATCAAAGGAGTATGTTCAATTTTCTGGTTTTTGGTTGCTAGCTCTTGTGAAGACTTAGCTTCATCTCCCTCCTCTACTTACAAAGAGTATTATCTTCTGAATGGTACATCCTCATGTGATGATTTAACATATATAGGGTTAACCCTGACCTCTTCTCCTCTAGGTATATCAGGCATCTTCTCCATGATTTCATGATGTTTATCTAGAAGTGTCTTTTACTTATCTTAATATCCTAACTCATTGTAAAAATCAAGAAAATGGGATCCATTTCCTTTAATTCCCTTTCCACCCTCAGGATGTCATTCTATTTCCTTCTCTTTTCAGCCAACTCTTAAGATATATTTTGCCAATATTATGCAAAGGAAAACAGTTTTGAAACCGTCGATAACACCACACCGAAAGTCAGGTTTAGAGTAACCCGACAGACAAATTCTAAGGAACCCAATGACATAGTACAACTTAAAAATGTTACAAAGTGGAACCTGACAAAGAAATCTTGACAGAGAAAACCTGAAAGAGAAAACCCAACAGAGGAATTCAACAAGCAGATTACAGTGCAACCCGACAGAATAGATGACAGAGGAACCCGACAGACCAAAGAGAAACCTGAGCACCAGTCTACCGAGAGATAGCTAGAATTCTGAGAAATGTGGATCTGACTTCCACGTCAGATAAAACACTTGAGTTCCATATTTAGCTTTTCTGTTATCTTTAAATCCATTTCTTGAGGGACAAGAAATGTAATTGTAATTTTTTTAATTAGTCTAACTGATTAGAAACATGCAAACTAGGAAATCAAGGTCAAGTTGTAAACCTTCAATCATAGAGTTATCATTGCTATATGTGAAACTCATTTAGGTCAAACACATTGTATAAATAGATATGTAATCAATCAGAAAATGTGTTTGATGATGATTATAGCCGAGAAGCATATCTAAAGATCAGATTGAGAGTTTTATGCAGAAGAACAGCCAAAGATGAATTTAGTTATCAAGAACAAGAACCAAGGCTACTGAGTAGAACAAATGTGTTGATCAATCACAATAGGTGATAAATATACATGTAATCTTTATTGGATATGTAATCAACAATTGTAGATTTCATATACTCAGGTCATTGAATGTTTTTGAATACATTCTAACAAGTGTAGAAAATAGAAGAAATCCTTGAGAAAGGTGGATTTAACAATCTTTGTAAATCTCTTAACTAAGTGCACACTAAATAGTGTTGCTAAAGCTCTTAACAGAGTAGACCTTAACCAGTCTCTACATAATACTCCTAACAGGGTAGATCATCAGAAGTGATCAAAATTGCAGGCCTTAACCGACCCCTTCCATTTTGTAGATAGTGAAGCTTTGTGGGTTTCATCCCCAACATAGTTTTTACCTTCTAACAGGGGTTTTCTGCGTTACCAAATCTTGTGTCACGTGTCTATACATTTCATGAATGTTTTACATGCTAATTGAACTATGATTATTACATACACACAAATAGAATAGCATGCATGGTTGGTAATACAATTGAGTACTAAAAGGATTAAGTTTAAGTGATAAAAGTTTTAAGGGTACTGATTCACCCCTCCCCTCTCAGTACACACCATTCCATTATTTCCAACAATTGGTATCAGAGATAGAACTCTTATTTGGAAAAGTTTAAAGACTTAAGAGAAAATATTATACAATGTAAAGGTACAAGATTAAAAAGAGTATTGAGAATCATAAGTTAGAGATACAAATCTTCTATGAGAAATATAAAGAAGCTAGAATCAAGATGAGATAGCTATTGGATGAAAGAAAGATTATGGAATCTCCCTGTAATGAAATAGATAATCATGAAGAAGAGATACTTGACTTTTTTGAGACTTCAGGATCTACATCTTGCAATACATCAGACACATCTGAAGGAAGCACTACATGCCTAAATGAAATCAATCAAGTTTTGGCTGGACACGTGAAATCACTGCAAATTGGTTAAGAGACATAGGTGGTAAGAATGATTGAGGTTATGAATAATGCTAGACAAGATGAGCAAGAAAGAACACTAGCAATTGATGATAGGAGGAAGATCACTAAAAGGCTACAAGAGAAAGAGTTAGAAATACAAAGACTTACAAAACATCATCATGAGATCACCAATTTGATTATTCTTATGAGTCAGGAGGCAAACCAAATGAACATGGAACTGAATGGAAAGCTGGAAGCTATTGGTGAGCTAAGAGAATAAAATGAAAGACTGAAGCATGAAGTGAGAATTCAGAAACAACATACTGACATGATCAAAAGAGCTGAAGAAAGCACCAAAAGGATGGATGATTTTTTGGATGGAAAAAGAAGAGTCAACAACAATACTAGATTAGGGTATATCGAGAATGGAGAATCACCATACCAAGATGATCCAAAGAATGTCTACACAAATCCAAGACCAAGAAAGTAGTCATGCAATCATTGTGGAAAACTAGGCCACACATCAAATGTTTGCAGGAGAAAAATAGAAGGTACTCCTGAATCCACACCTTCATTCATAGGAAATTGTTATAAATGTAACAAGAAAGGATATAAAGCATATGAATGTAAATCTGACGTGAAAAAACCAAAGAAGGAAACCTACATGGACAAATAATGTCCTACTTTCAAAATGCATGGGCACACATCTATTGAGTGTAGGAAGAAGAAAAAGAAAGCATGGAAGCCTAAAGAAAATGAAACTACTTATCAATTGAAAATAGTTGGTAACTCATATGTTTGGGATTACAATACATGGACAAACTACACAACATGTGGTAGATATGGACACATAGCTGCAAACTATATGAGAAAATGGACGAGAAAGTCTAGGAGATGGACTAACCCCAGAATGGCATGTTTACACTGTCATAAAGTTGGTCATCTAAGAAAGGAGTGCAGAGACAGAGTGACAGAGACCAACACCTTTGCCAATGGAAACATCATTGAAGATATCAGGAAGATGAGAAACAAAATGTGGAGGAAAGCTACAAACAATGAGGATGCTGGACCAAGCAATGCAATTGGTGAAACCGTATCCAATCGATCTAGTGACATCACCACCCCCACCTAAGATGAACAAGTAAGTATGGAACTTCACTATACTAAGTTATACTTTACATCAGTTCCACTATACATAGTCAAAATGCCAAACTAGCATAATTAAAGATGCACTATGGTATAACTTGCTATGATTCTATAAATTCAATCTCATCGGTTAATGCATACCAAAAAGCTTTGGTGTACTTACAAAGCTAAGTTATCAATACTTACCAAGACTCGTCGGTGTACATATGTAAATGAACTTAATCATTGTAACCCGAGATTCATCGATAATCATGTAAAATGCATTGAAGACTTCGCCACTTCCCGAGCACCGTCGGTAAACGTGTTGAAAGTGAAATGAGCTAAAACATGCACCAAGCATCACATTTTCACCGAAAACAAAGTTGAAATGTCACCTGAGTGACCCTGTCTTCAAAACTCGACAAGTGGGTAAACCATTAATTTCTCCACTTACGGTACCGTCTATAAATAGGGTGATGGAACAACTCATTATTCACTAGCAATTTAGAGCGAAGAAGCAGAATAGAGAAGAGAAAAAATAGAGCGACCAAATTGCAGATCACTCCAAGAAGATTGATGACATTCAAATTTCGAATAAATAGTAGCTACAGAAGGTTAAATTAAGTTACAAAGATCACTAAGCTCACTATTTTATTTTACGGGAAAAGCCCTAAATTTTTAGAAACCATGGAAACCACTTCCCGTGCAACCAAGATCAATAATGCTAAGGAGAAGAAGGTTAATTTGATCAAGAACTCCACATGTGAAAAACATATATATAAAATCTATCCAAAGGTTACCTCGCAACCCGACGAAGCTGGTGTGTTCTCCAGAATTCCACCTAGGGTTTTACTGATTTAAGACGTCCATTCCTAGATACATTGCAAGATCGCTGAGATAGGAGATCTTGAAGTTGATCAAGCTTACAAGAAGATTTGTACAGGAGAAACCATCAAGGAGGAACAAAAAAACATCAAGGTCAAAGGGCTGACATGTGCCCTAATGTTCCCGAGGGAGTTTAAGACCGAGTGGATTCAAATAGTGTTGAGAAGGGTGCACGACCAAACAATGTGGCTAGATGAGCCAAAACCGATCACCAGAGATGTGATACATGCTGTTACTAGTTATCCTATAACTGATAAGGAAAAAGCACTTAAAAATCCTCCTCGACCCAAAATTGAGAAGATGATAGGAGCAGTATGGGACAATAGAGGATTGAAGGTTAACACCATCACCGATCCAGAACTCAAGTTAGGTGCATGTGTACTAGGTTACAAGATATATCAATCCAGCAGGTTAGACAACAGAGCATGTGGAGCAGTTGAAACTGCCCATAAGATTGTAAAGAAAGGTCTATAATTGAATCTTTCCGAGCTTCTACTGAAGCAATTAGATGAAAACATGGGGACAATCAGGTCAACAAAGTCAAATTCATGTAAGTTCGGACACTTTTAATGTGTAGATTTTTCTACTTTCAAATCTTCTTTCCATCCATAGGAAATGTCAATTGGGATACTTCCCAACCAGTGACCATACAAATCAGTGAATTCATCAAGTCACTAGGTGACAACTTTGTATCAGTTATGGATGAATGCTTCACTGGATTTAAGGAAAGAGTGCAAAAAAGAATGAGGATTCCAGAGCAACTAGTAGAAAAGTATAAGATTGAAATTTATTTTACGGTGGACACTGATTACACCTATATCAAACCAGTTGTATTGAGGATAGCATGGTTAGCACCACTTGACTATGAGGTCAACATAGATCAAGCCACCAATGCTATTGAAGCATTGATTAATAAACCATTGGGCAAGTCACAACCTAGGTTTGGAACCTACGAGGAAGCCAAGGAAAGAATAAAAATAGGCTTAGTTGTGAAGAAGGAAAAAATGGTCAAGACACTGAAGAAAAAGTTGTCAGTAAATGATGAAGAGTTTGAACAAAAGGAAGACACCGAGGGACAGTCACCTGTCAGTGAAGAAAAATATTTGAGTGACTCGAATCTACAAAGTCTGATGCACCCCCTCCACCACCAAAAAAGAATCCAAGAAATACAGCTGCATCTAGGACCAGAAGTCAGACAACAAAGGATGCAAGTCCTTCATCGATCAAGAAAGGACAAGTAAGGACATACAAAAGGAAGCCTCAAATAGGGAAAAAGGCACCAAAAAAAAGAAGAAAATCCCTTAGAACTAAGGAAGATATAGAAGATATTGAATAGGATGAAATTATTTTTAAGAATAAGCTCCCTACCACAATTGATGAGGTATGTGCAGCTACCATCAAGTCAAGTTCAATCACAGACCCCAAGATTAGAAAATGGCTAACACTGGATCCTGAGGATCAGAATAAAATAGAGGAGGAAATCATCACAATGATGTGCATATTCAAATATGTACCAATAAAATGTGAAGATAATATGACACAAGAACTTATGAATAGATTGTTAGCAAGGTGGACATATGCTCTAAAGGAAGAAAAATAGATAAGGGAAAGAGCCCTAGTTTTTGTTATGCCATCCGAATCTAAGATGGAGGAGATTGAAGAAATGATTAAGTTGCATTACAAAAGGTTCTCACCAAAATTAAGAGCCTACAAAGTGCTACAGGGACATCTAATTGAGCTTGACAGAAAAAGTGAAGATGAATGGAGGAAAATACTTGATGTACCGTAAAAGGACACAAGCCCCAAGCCACAATTAGCTCTTATTGACAAACCACACAATGAAGAAGATTAGGCTAAACCAATCCTAGAGCACATTATTATAAATGCTGCTGAGGATGTTAATGAAGAAGCATTAAACACATAAGAAAACAAAGATATGGATACTGCAGATGAAACTTTCACCAATTATACTATCATTGATATTATCGGAGATGATCCTGCAGATGAGGTAAAGAAAGATGAAGATGTCACTGTTGCCCCAGACCAAACCGAGGAACAAAACACAATAATAGATGCTACACGAGTGAATATACCAGGCCAAATGCCATTGTTAATATAGGCTATTAACATAATCTCACAAAAGGAAAACTCACCCGAGCCTGATGAAAGCATACCCAATGATAAGGGTGCAGAGAGAAATAACAACACAACTGGAGAGAAAAAGAAAATAGGAGGAGAAAAAAAAGACAAAGGTGAAGAAGAGAAGAAAAGTGATACCACTCCTAAGGATACTAAAGGAGATACTACAGATAAGGAAAAGGTTGATGTGAAGACATCCACTCCCAACCGATAGGTCAACACCGAGCAACAGGATACAGGTTCACATACTGCAAAGCATTCACCAAGCACATCAGACCAAGCAAAGGAACTTGCTTTGGTACTGCATATAGGTCCCTCCACAACAATTTCCAAGAAGAAGAAGAAGAACAAGAATCCAGTTACATTGGATGAAATTATTGAGATACTAGTCTATGATCTGAGGAAATTGGATCCAAAGGCACTAACAAACTATGCAGAACTGTGTAGAAGAAAAGCTATCCAAGATAAGCTTAAGAAAGAGACAAAGGACACATAGGTACTTGAGACAAAAAGGGATATTCTTCAACAGATAGTACCTGATATAGACATTGATCAAAATGCATCAATCATTGATCAACTAGCTATTCTTACCGAAGCAATCCAATCGCAGAATGTTGATGCAGAAAAGGCCATAGAAGAACGAGTAGAGAAAAATTATCAACATAAATTGACCGAGAAAATCAGCCAAGAACTGGCAGAGAAAAAGGTGAACCTGTCTAAACAAGTAAGTGAGTTAGAACCTATCATTTTAGAAGCAATAGCCTTAGTTCAAAAGTTAATCACATTAGAGAAATTCACTAAGGAGAATAGTGAAAAGATTGCAAAAATAGATGCAGATCTTAATTATAGTGCTCAAAGTATCTCAACATCTGACAATGCAATTGAGTTGCATTATGCAAAGGTAATAGAAGTAAACAAATTGAGACTTCAGGTTCAAGAGGCAGTATCACAATTCAGGGATGTGGTAATCGAGCTACAAGCTCTACTGCTACCCAATTTTACACTACTGTAGCAACATATGACAACTGAAAGATAGTTGATTGCCACCCCAGAGATTTCTGTCACCGACAACATCTATGACATGCATGCACAGATTACATTGGAGAAAATGACCCTTGAACACCTTCAAGAGAAATGGGAAAAGATGATGGCAAACATGAACAACTCTCATTCCCACATTTTTGACAAGTTGTAAGTCATTACACCTTTTCCCTTACTATAAAAAGGGGGAAAATGATATGTATAGGAGGAAAATGATAAGGGAAAAATGATATGACAAAAGGGAAAGATAAGGTGAAAAGGGAGAATAGTATAAAGGTAAGTTTACATACATATACTTATACTATACCAACATATACATAGGGGGAGTCATAATGACAAGGTAAATACACGGTGTACATTACTAAACATTTTCGTATTTGCACATATCAGTTTTTGATACTAGTGTCAAAGGGGGAGATTGAAGACATATTTTTCCATTAGTATGCAAAGGAAAATAGTTTTAAAACCGTCGGTAACACCACACCGAAAGTCAGGTTTATAGTAACCCAAAAGACAAGTTCAAAGGAACCCAACAACATAGTGCAACCTGAAAATGTTACAAAGTGGAACCCGACAGAGAAAACTAGATAGAGAAAACCTGACAGAGCAAACCTGACAGAGGAACCCAACAAGCAGATTATAGTGCAACCTGACAAAATAGATGATCGAGGAAATCGACAGACCAAAGAGCAACCTGAGCACAAGTCTACCAAGAGACAGTTAGAATTCTAAGAAATGTGGATCTGACTTCCACGTTAGATAAAAAACTTGTGTTTTACATTTATCTTTTCTATTAGCTTTAAATCCATTTCTCGAGGGACAAGCAATGTAATTGTAATTGTTTTAATCAATCTAACTAATTAGAAACATGAAAACTAGGAGATCAAGGTCAAATTATAAACCTTCGATCATAGAGTTATCATTGTTATACGTGAAACTCATTTAGGTCAAACACATTGTATAAATAGATATGTAATCAATTAGAACATGTGTGTGATGATGATTGTAGCTGAGAAGCATATCTAAAGATCAAACTAAGAGTTTTATGTAGAAGAACAACCAAAGATGAATTCAATTATCAAGAACAAGAACCAAGGCTAGTGAGTAGAACAGAGGTATTGATCAATCACAATAGATGATAAATATAAATATAATCTTTATTGGATCTGTAATAAACAATTGTAGATTGCATATACTTAGGCCATTGAATATTTTTTACTACATTCTAACAAGTGTAGAAAATAGAAGAAATCTTTGAGAAAGGTGGTTTTAACAATCCTTTGTAAATCTCTTAACCGAGTGCACACTAAATAGTATTGCTAAAGCTCTTAACAGAGTAGACCTTAACCAGTCTCTACATAATACTCCTAATAGGGTAGATCATCAGAAGTGATCAAAATTGTAAGCCTTAACCGACCCTTTCCATTTTGCGGATAGTGAAGCTTTGTCGGTTTCATCCCCACCACATTTTTTACCTTCTAACAGGGGTTTTCTGCGTTACCAAATCTTGTGTCATGTATCTATACATTTCATGAATTTTTACATGCTAATTGAATTATGATTTGATATTACATACACACAGATAGAATAGCATACATGGTTGGTAATACAATTGAGTACTAAAAGGATTAAGGTTAAGTGATAAAAATTTTAAGGGTACTGATTCACCCCTCCCCTCTTAGTACACACCATTCCATTATTTCAAACAAACTCATTAAGAACAACTGGATTTCTAATGATGTCTTCCTTAGGGATTCTACCACCAATAGCCTAGGTAGAAAGGTTCCCTTCTTTTTCTTCAGACCTAGATACTCCTTATCTACCAGTGTTAACTGCTAGATAAATTCAATAGTCCCAATCCTAAGAGGGACATATTTTGGAAGAATATGAAATGGATGAGGACACCCATAAACCTTGATAATTGTAAAATTTTCAAAAAGAAAGGCATCGCCCCAATTATGCCTTATAGGCTCCTAACTATTTGCATGCAGAGGTCTAATAATTATCCTAAGGGAAAGAGGCATTCTATCATCTTCTTCACCTAGCATACCCCTAATAGGGTCCACAATCCAATTTTCAAAATGTAAAAATGAAGAAAGGTAAGTAGTTCATTCCCATACCCTTGGCCATAGTTGAATTGGCATTGACATACCCATATCTTCCTTCAATGGGATCAAGTCCTTATCCATGTGGTCAGGATTGTAGTATAGAACGAGATGCATGAGGATGGAGTAGTGTTTGAAGTCGATCTTGGAGGGATTGCTTTGTATAGCCTCTAGGTCACTTTGAATTTTGTTAACTGTGTAGGCTACATAGTCATACTCCTTTTTCACATAAGGATGCTGGATGTCCATAGCCAACATCAATAAGTCCTCAACTACTTTCTTTCCTCCTTCAACTCCCAATAACCTTCATAGACCATATAATTTATATTTAAAGTAATTATGGAATGTGTCCATGTCAAAAGGATCCTTCAAATTATCTGGGATTGGTATAAGTCTCCTTCCTTCCCTGGGCATGAATTTGGGGATTGCATTGTTCTTTAAGATGTTCTTGTGCAGGTGATATTGCTTGTTTTCTTCATTCAAGTCTATGTCCATGCTCATAGCGCCATAAATTCCAAATCCTTCCACGAAGATAGCTCTATCAATCCTCACCATAACATCTTTGTCCTTCTTTATTATGCACTTTGTGAGTGGGAAATAATATTTTTCCAACACCTTCACTAGGTCAACGCCCATGAAGACATCAAGAACGATCAATTTGGCCATGTTCAGGACCCATGGATTGCATACTAGAATATCCTTCATTCTGTTGTTTAAGAAAAGCATGAAAAGTGTTGTACCAGGAGAACACGGAGTGTCTAGATTCTTGCAATGAGAACAAGTATCTTGCCATGCTTGATCATTGGCTGACATTGCCCTTGACGACCCTGACAATAATTGAATCCATTCCTCTACAAAATTTTCCCCTTTTTTGTTTCCCTACAGCTACTAACTAGGCAGAGGTACTTGGTTTTCCCATGTTCGTAGAATAACTAACTTCATATACCAGAAAGAAAAACCTCTTCTATGCACTTATTCTCTCTGCAACTGCAACGACTTACTTTCACGACAATTTTCTTATCACAAAAAATAAGATTAGTGATGTATACACAAATAATGGCTATGGATTCTTCTTTAAATCTCCTTATCGATTACCAACCCTTTTTCCATCAACTCACCATTAATGTTATGCGTTCATAGTAATTGTGGTTACTCGCAGAGCAAAAATGATCATGTCGTCAGACTGCGAAATTAGAATCCTGGAGTGATTTTAAAATTTATTTGAATAATATGCCACCAAATCCAACAGATCTTTGTCATGACATCTTTATATTTGGCTCAGACCCCACTTTTCACTTTTCAACTCCAGTCTGGCTTCGTGGCATCAGGTTTACCTTTATGACTCAAAAATATGTCTTACGACCTTGCGACAAATTATAACAATCATCTCCGCACGATCGCAACCTTCAAAGAAAATATTGTCATACCCGTGTGACCTTGCGCCAATATTTATCTTTAACCTTTTTGCATAGTCACAACCTTTTAAAATATAGGTCGATCAATCCTACGACCATGCACCAATCATTGACCATGATATTGTAGACATTGTTGGAGATTTGCTTCTGTGCAAATAATTGATTATATGTTTGTCATTGATGACAACATATAATATACATCAATGTTCTATATGCAATTATTAGTACAGATGTTCTGGAGCTATGTGTGTTCATTTCCATGGTTTATACATGTTCTAGATGCTATGTGCATTCACGCCGAGTTAGATATGAAGTTTCAGTTGAGTTATGTTAATCAGTTATGATAGTTACAGAGATTGAAGACTATCTGTGAAGAGACAACATAATTACATTATTTCTTGAGTTGCGCCTATCTTTGGGATATGTGTGTTTGTATTCATGTTTAGTTATGAGTTAAAGATAATTATCTAAAGGTGCCAAACATGTTCTATCAGAATCGTGAAGTTGGAGTTAATTTGGTGGAGCTGACTTTTTGAAACATCCCATCTATTTAGTGTCAGTTGAGTGTTCCTAATCAGGTTGCGTGGTTGATATGACCGACTAAAGAAGTATTGAAGGGAATCCTAGAGCCGACGAAGATCACATCCTTTGGAGGAGATACTTATAGTAGTTCATTTGATGAACACCAAGTGTGAATGAGAAGAATAAAGACAGAAAAAGTGCAGGACACAATGTCTGTTGTTTTGGGACAGTAGAGACATTTCATCCATCAAGAAAAGATCTATGTGAAGAAGAAGTGGAAGTATACAACACACTGGAATTGATCAAGACAATAGGTCTACTCAAATAATTCATTTATCAGATATAGTGTATATCTGTTCTACTGAAGGTTGTAGCCTTCATCATTTTAGTAGTGAGCTTTTGGATAGTGAGTCCTCACTCCTAACAGGGTCTGACCTTTAACCATGTCTCTATACTTATTGCATTGTAAAGAACAACTCCTAACAAGGTTGCAAGATCTCTTAACATGGATAATTATACTCAAGTATAGTTCTTTGTGGGTGCTAATTCCCACCGGGGTTTTTACCTATTTGGTTTCCCCGTAACCAAAATTGTTGTGTTCTCTATTGTGTTATCTGAATGTGCATTTACTTTATGTTAATTATATCTAAGAAAATCTAAAAGAATTAAAGTATCTGATAACTGATTCAACCCCCCCTATTAGTTATCCTTTGGGACTATTTTAACAATTGGTATCAGAGCCAAGTGCCTTGGAGAGAAATCCTAACAGCTTAAGGTAGATCAGATGGCATACTTCAAGAAAGAGAGTCCTAAGTTCGATGGAGAAGACTATCTTGACTGGAAGATCAAAATGATAACACATCTTCATTGCATTGGATATGAGGTCTATGAGATTGCCACTCAAGAAATTGAAGTTCCCACCTTGAAAGACCTTGCAAAAGAAGACTCTACAGTCAAACAAAAGGAAGTGTTCACTCATAATGCAATCACCAAAGAAGCCCTAATCAGTGCCCTATCCGACAGTGAATTTTTTGAGATCAAGAAGGAAGATAAAACATACTCTATTTGGAAATACTTAGAAGGCATGTTTGAAGGAGACATCCAAGCAAAGAATGCACACAGAAAGACATGGAAGAAAAGGTACAACAACTTAGAGATTCTACCTGAAGAAAACATCAGAGCCTACAATCAAAGAATTAATGAAGCAGTTTCAGGTATCAGGAACAATGGTGAAAAAATTTCAGAGGATGATATAATGGACAAACTAATGACCACACTAACAACATACTATGAGAGAAAGATTAATATATTAGATGAGACTATGCAATTTTTAAAAGACTTCAAGAGAGAGACTTTGATCAAAAAAATATCTGCATTTGAGATATCAAGATTGAAGATAGAACCCAAAAGTGAGACAACCTTCAAAGCCTCAGTCCACAACAAGAAATCCATAAGCAGCTCTAGTAATATTGAAGAAGTGGATACATAGCTCAAAGAAATCATTGCTATGATTGCCAAGAAAGAAAGGAAAGGTAAAGGGAAATATGAAGGACAACTACCATTCAAGTTTTTTTCATGCAACAAAGTTGGTCACTTTGCATCCAAGTGTCCTACAAGAGTCAAGATGTTCAGATCAGATTACAAGCCCAGGTGCACTAAGGAATGTTATCATGCTGAACACGGTGTAACTGATGATGATTTAGGAGAAGATGAAATTGGCTTTGTTGCCATTAAAGACATTGAAAAGATGCTAAAAGAAATGGACAAAGAAGATGAAGAAAAAGAACAAGAGTTAGCATTAGTTTCAAAAGCTGACATCAAAACTAACTGGATCATTGACAGCGGATGTTCACATCACATGACAGGAGACAAAGATAGATTTGTACATTTGGACAAATACAAAGGTGGCATGGTTAGATTTGGAGATAACACTCCCAAACCTATCATAGGAAAAGGTTATAACACCTTATATTTAAAGAATAAAACAAATGATGTTCTTTATGTTGATGGTTTACATCATAACTTACTAAGTGTTGGACAGTTGCTTGATAAAGGATATCGATTGGAATTCAAAAACAACCAGTGCATCATTAACAACAAAGAAGGAGACATGATTGCATCAGGATTAAAGACCAAAGGTAATGTTTTTCAGCTCAATTCAGAAGTAAGTTGTTTTTTTACAAAAGTGGATGACAGTTGGCTATGTCACAAGAGACTTTGTCATATCAATTTTGACAACATAGTCAAGATAAGTAATGTAAAGGTAGTAAGAGACCTTCCAAGTATTGCAAGACCAGTTGAAACCATGTGTAGGGAATGTGTGATGGGGAAGCATGTGAGGACCTCATTCAGGAGAAAACAAGACTCTACAAAAAATAAATTAGATCTGATACATACAGACCTATGTGGACCTACTCAAACAAGATCTTACTACGGAGAAAGTTATTTCCTTTTATTTTTTGATGATTTCTCAGGGATGATGTGGGTTGCATTCTTAAAAGACAAATCTGAATCTTTTGAGAGGTTCAAAGTGTTCAAAGCTAAGGTTGAAAATGAATCTGGACTAAAGATAAAATGTCTGAGATCTGATAGAGGAGGAGAATTCACCTCTGACCAGTTTTATGATTACTGTGAAGAACATGGAATCTAGAGATAGTTAAGTGCATCTAGAAATCCTCAGTAGAATGGGATTACAGAAAGAAGGAATAGAATAATACTTGACACAGTGCACACTATCATGATTGAAGGAAAGGTTGCTCATACTTATTGGAGAGATAAGGTCAATACAACAGCCTATACTATCAATATAATACAATTAAGGATAGGCACAAACAAGACACCCTATGAACTTTGGTTTGGTAATGTACCTACTATAAAATACTTCATAATTTTTGGAAGCAAGTGCTACATCAAGAGAGATGATAGCATTGGCAAGTTTGATGCTAGAAGCAATGAAGCTATTTTTCTTGGTTACTCTACTAAAAGCAAAGCCTATAGATGTTTTAATCTAAGATTAAAGAAGATCATTGAAAGTACTCATGTGAAGATTGATGATAATTTTATGATTCAAGAAAGATATTATGACTATGCTCCCATGATTGAAGATGAGCCTAGACCCATCAATAAGGACACAGTTATTGAAGAAATGTTTGACTGTATTGGTGTTTCATGTAACAATATTGAACCAAGTGAAGAAGAATCACAAATTATAGATGAAAGTATCACTCCTAAGAATTCAAGATACACATCCAAATACCACTCTAAGGAAGATATCATTGGAGATCAAAGCGCAAAAGTCTTGACAAGATCTAGAGAAAAAGGTTCAATCGCTGATGAAGAGGTATGCTTACTTTCACAAATTGAACCCTTAAGTGTTGAAGATGTGTGCAAAGATTCAGATTGGCAAAGTGCCATGCAAGAAGAATTAGATCAAATAATCAAGAATGAAACATGGGAACTTGTCCCTAGACCTCATGACAAGAACATGATTGGAACAAAGTGGATATTCAGGATCAAAATGAATGAAGAAGACATAGTGGTAAGGAACAAAGAAATATTAGTACGTAAAAGATATGCGCAGAGAGAACAAATAGATTACACAGGTACATTTGCCCCTGTGAGAAGACTTGAAGCTATCAAGTTGTTTTTGGCCTATGCAACATTCAAGAACTTTAAGATATACCAAATGGATGTCAAGTCAGCTTTTCTGAATGGTGACTTGAAGGAAGAAGTCTACATAGAGCAACCTAAATGATTCAAACTTTCAGATAAACCAGACATGGTATGTAGATTAAAGAAAGCACTTTATGGACTTAAACAGGCCCCAAGAGTGTGGTATGAGATATTTGATGGTTACTTAACAAATATAGGATTCAAAAAAGGAGTAGTAGATTGTAATTTATTCATAAGAGAGACAAATGAAGGACTACTACTCGTAGGTAATGACAAACTTAGTGCAGAATTCGCCAAAGAAATGAAAAGTGAATTTGAAATGAGCATGATTGGACCTATCAAATACTTTCTTGGATTGAATGTAAAACAAACAGATAAAGGCATATTCATA
>MU227995.1:1262127-1274267 GCA_018584345.1 Thuja plicata | reverse complement strand
AGGAGATATTGAAGACTTTCAAGATGGAAGATTGCAAACCAGTAAGCACCCCCATGATAACAGGAAGCAAGCTTTCTAAAGATGATGATTCCACAACAGTTGACAAGACCCTATACAAGTCTATGATCAAAAAACTCATATATCTTATTCAATCTAGACTTGATATTTCTAATGCAGTTGGCATTATTGAAGATTTACAGCTGAACCCAAGCAAAATCACCTAATGGCAATAAAAAGAATATTCAGATACTTAAAAGGGACTATTGACTATGGTTTATGGTATCCTAACTCAGAGAATATACAACTTCATGTGTACATAGATGCAGATTGGGCAGGTTGTGTTGATGACAGAAAGAGTACATCAGGAGGAGCAGTATTTCTTGGAGATAGATTGGTGACTTGGACAAGTAAAAAGCCAAATTGTATCTCTTAGTCAACAACAGAAGCTGAGTATGTTGCAACAGCATTGAATTGTTCACCAATGGTTTGGATCAAACAGATGATTAAAGACTTTGGTATTCAGATTGATTATCCTATTGTTATTCACTGTGAAAACACTAGTACTATCAATATGTCAAAGAACCCTATGATGCATGCTAAGACAAAACACATTGAGATCAAATACCATTTTCTAAGAGAAAAATTTGTAGATAGAAAAGTAAATTTGGATTATGTGAGCACTAAAGAACAATTAGCAGATATTTTTACAAAGCCATGTTATCAAAAGATACTTTTGAGTATCTCAGGGAGAAGTTGGGAGTAATTCCCTTTCCTAAGTCTGATTAGAACTTGCAGCAAGAATATCAGTCCTTGGTGACTAATGAATGATTGACTACTCTACTTTTGGAGTAGTACCTATGCTTAATGGTGTTTAACACCCTTTGTCATTGATGTTAAAGTGGGAGTATTAGTAAGGGGTAGCATATACTCTCTGGGAGTATACTGAGCAGCAGTAGTGAAGAGGAACTTTTGATGAGGATATTGAGAAGATTGTAGAAAGAAGGGAGACACTTTGATTTGATGATATCATATGTTTCCATCAATGTCAAAGGATGAGATTATTGGAGATTTTCTTCTGTGCAAATAATTGATTGTATGTTTTTCATTGATGACAACATATAATATACAACAATTTTCTATATGCAATTATTAGTACAGATGTTCTAGAGCTATGCACTTTCATTTCCATGGTGTATACATGTTCTAGATTCTATGTGCATTCATGCCGAGTCAGATATGAAGTTTCAGTTGAGTTATGTTAATCAGTTATGATAGTTATAGAGATTGAAGACTATCTGTGAAGAGACGACGTAATTACATTATTTCTTGAGTTTCTCTTATCTTTGGGATATGCATGTTTGTATTCATGTTTAGTTATGAGTTAAAGATAATTATATAAAGGCGCCAAACATGCTCTATCAGAATCGTGAAGTTGGAGTTAATTTGGTGGAGCCGACTTTGTGAAGCGTTGCGTCTATTTAGTCTGAGTTGAGTGTTCCTAATTAGGTTGCATGGTTGATATGGCCGACAAAAGAAGTATTGAAGGGACTCCTAGAGCTGATGAAGATCACATCCTTTGGAGGAGATACTTATAGTAGTTCATTTGATGAACGCCAAGTGTGAATGAGAAGAATAAAGACATAAAAAGTGCAGGACACAATTTCTATTATTTTGGGACAGTAGAGACATTTCATTCATCAAGAAAAGATCTATGTGAAGAAGAAGTGGAAGTATACAACACATTGGAACTGATCAAGACATCATGTCTACTCAAACAGTTCATCTATCAGATATAGTGTATATCTGTTCTACTGAAGGTTGCAGCCTTCATCATTTTAGCAGTGAGCTTTTGGACAGTGAGTCCTCACCCCTAACAGGGTTACTTGTAAAAGGCTCCTAAAGGGTCCAACCTTTAACCAGGTCTCTGTACTTATTGCATTGTAAAGAACAACTCCTAACAGTGTTGCAAGATCTCTTAATAGGGATAATTATACTCAAGTACAACTCTTTGTGGGTGCTAATTCCCACCGGGGTTTTTACCTATTTGGTTTCCCCATAACCAAAATTGTTATGTTCTTTATTGTGTTATCTGAATGTGCATTTACTTTATTTTAATTGTATCTAAGCAAAGAAAATAATTAAAGTAGCTGATAACTGATTCAACCCCCCCTCTCAGTTATCCTTTGGGACTATTCTAATAGACACGTGTCACCATCTCGCAACACCGCAGGCTAATAATAGAATCTCCTTCAGACCTTGTGATGTTGCACTAGAGCATTTTACTTTAAACCCATTTAGACATGTGGCAACATTTTACACTACCGCAACCATCATCTTAACCATCACAAAATACTTGTGATCCCGCGGTCTACAATAAACATTAGCCAGTTTTGAAAATATGGGACACATGACACCTTTTCACTTGTTTGCACCTTGGTAACATAACTGTTCAAAACACTTTGAACCCGCGACAAACTGGAGCTTAACTGCTAAGAAACGAATATTGCATGGTTGCAACCGCTTGGAATTGACCACTTATTGCCTTGCGACCTTGCAAAAACCTTGACTAAACCGCCAGACTTAACCTCAGGGCATGGTCGTAACCTTGATGACTGAACTGACCTACCAACTTGCGATAGTGCGCTACACTTCACCTTAACTGTTTGGCAAGGTTGTAACCATTTGATGTAAAGGAGTAAGACGACTGTGACAACGCGATAAAAATGACTTAACCATTTCACAAGGTCGCGGGTCTAAAAGTTTACATTAATCAAACCTTGTGAACTTGCGCTGACCTTAAAACAGAAACCCATAACATGCAGACATGAATACTTTGACCTCGACAGACTTCCACGGTGATTTGCAAGGACAAAAAGGGTAAAACCAGCTCAGACTTAGGACATTTATGAACTTGACATGCTGACTTCCATTTCCTCAACAAGAGAAAAAATTTAAACAAGGCCAAAACAAAATGATACCAACTTTGGAGAAAATTAACAAAGACCTAGCCTAATTTTACAGTCCTAACAAAGTGGAGAGGCGATTGTGTTGCTAAAACAAATCTACACAACCTATGTAGAGGTTTGAAACTCCTACTATATATTACATATATTTAGCTACAAAAAAGGAAATTATTTTTTAGGTGCAACAATTAGTTGCTATAGGAATAAAGATCTATGTTGTAGGAAAATACACCCTACACTAGAGTTTTGATAACATAAACCTATCACCAGTTGTTTCTATTCAAAGTACTTGACTAAATTATATCCATATTTGCCCCTTGTTCTTAGTCTATCATGCGCTCTATGTTATTCCTTTTCCATACTCTTGGTTTTCTTCTTCGTGACTATTACCCTGTCCTTCTCCATGTTCTATCTCTCTTCTTCTTCTTTTTTCTATTTTCTTACCCTCTTTTCCATAAATCCCTCCAAATTCTAAAGTTTTCTCTAGAAAACTTGCCTTAATGAGTTCACCACTCAAAATCCTACAATATATTCTCATCAACTTTTTTTTGGGTTTAAATTTTCCACTTAGGTTACTTCTCTAGTTTATCATGCTATTGTTCATTAATGCTCTAAAACGTAGGTAGTTGTCTTCTTCTTTATATTTTTTTTCCAAAGATTCTTAAGAGATGTTTCCACCCAAAAGTTATTAAAAAAAATTATTGTAAAGAAAAAATTTGTATAGTACATTGATTCTCAATTTGTTTTAGATTTATTTAAGAAAATATCTTAATATAATTATATAATAACACGTAGCATATCTTATACACTATAATTTCTTGATCCTTATCCACACTCATTAATCCAACTTTCATTAACAATACATCTGACGTGAAATAAATGTACATACAAAATACTGGTACATTGATGATGAATTTCACATATATTACTGTTGCATTGGTGGTGATTTTTAGATAGCTATCATATAGGAATTGGTGATCTCTTTAACATACTGATGGCTGTTATATTACATATAACATTGTTATTATGATACTGGATGATTCTCATTTCTTCTCACTATTAATCGATGACAGCGTACATGTTTTAGATTTTGATAACCTCATACGACACCATATCATCAATTTCAGTATATTCATTGAGCGTATAATAATATTGTTGTTCTGGATATTATACTACTTTTCTAGTAATTGTATTTCTTTCTTTGAATTAACAAGAAATTTAGCAATAGCTTTACATCAATTTTCTGCTTCACTTTTGATGTGGGCCTTTTATTTCACTTATTCTAGATGTTTTCTGTCCTTCACTCATCTACAAAGCACATGCCATATTTACATATACACAATGTGTTTTCATTTATGAGCTACAACAAAATTGCTTCTATTCCACTTATTCTAGATGTCTTATTCTTTGCTATTTCTGTCCTTAATTCATCTACAAAGCACGCTGCCATATTTATATATACAACCATCTCCACAACGTGTTTCCATTTATTAGCTCTAAGAAAGTTGCATTCAGTACAAATTATCTATTTAAAAGAGGCGTCTCCACAACGTGTTTCCATTTAAAACAATTATAGTTGTGTTGTCAATTTTTTCTCCTCTGATATAAACAGTATCCCTGTCGTGATTCATTAGTATGACCTAATTTTTACATTTTGTTGTTCTTGCTTGATTTGTAGCATGTTTTAATTTCTGGTGTTTGTATCTAGTCTGTTCTATTCTGACATATTTGCATGCAATGACATTATGATTCTTAATCTGCTCTGTTTTGATAAGTTTGTATATAAATATTTGTTGAGTTCTTATTGTTTCACATTTATTAATGAAAACAATTAAAAGTTGGATTAAATGTGTATATCAAAATAAATCTCTCTCTCTCTACAAAATTGTCGAAAATAACATATCACAAAGTAAAGGCAATGTAATATAGAAAAACTAAATCTTGAAAATATAGATAAGGATGATATATATATGTACAAAACAATTAAAAAGCCATTATAAATGTTTGTAAACAGTTGTAGAAGATGACCCACCATCATAAAATAGAACCAATGTAATATAGAAAAGAAGATATCTTAATAAATACAGATAAGAATGGTATTCTCTATATGTGTCTATATATAAGAACAGTCAAAAACCCAACATGAATGTGGGAACACAATTGTGGAAGATAACCAACCATAAATTAAACCCAATGCAATAGAAAAAAAGAAGACATTTAAAAATAGATAAGGACGGTATATATGCATACACACCATGAGTGGTCAACCATATTATGTCTTCATCCATGAAAACGAAAGCTAACCGCTTTAAAAATAGGGTAAAGTAATACAATTGGAAACTTAGATCATATTAAGAAATTAAGAAACACATAGTTTTTTAAGAAATAAAAATATGCTATCATTTAGAATATAGATAAAGAAGAAAATATTATAAATTAGATATATGCAAGCTGATAATCTTTTACAATTTAATTGTTTCTTCAATTTATTTTTTTATTTTTATATATTTTCTAAAAATTCTAAAGTTTTTTTTTTTGATGGAGGGTTTAGGTCTTGCTTGGGAGCCATTTAACTTCACCAATAGACCAACCTTTGCATGGATTAGCATGATTGTGATTGAACATTCATGGTGTTTATGCACCAACACCATTGTTATCTATATTTATTAAGATAATTATTTTTTACATTGTGTTGGCTCTATTTTATGGTATATTATCTTCCCCTTCCTCTAGAAGTAAACACAGTCCCTTGACTCTAGGGACAATATTTGTTTGTTTATATATAATTGAATTTTTCTTGGGGGATATAGATGAATAATATTTGAATATTATATGCAATTTGGTGATAAGAAAAACAATGTTGTGCATCATTTCAGAGTGTAGGTTTGACATGATAAAGAGATCAGATTTTGGATAGGGACAATATTTGTTTGTTTATAGTTCATTTTCCTTGGGGGATATAGATGAATAATATTTGAATATTATATGCAATTTGGTGATAAGAAAAAACAATGGTGTGCATCATTTTAGAGTGTAGGTTTGACATGATAAAGAGATCAGATTTTGGGATGTACATTCAGTAGAATTATCGACTCCTTTATCAAATTTGTTTATTTTTGTATTTTTTTGACATAGTGCATTTCTTTTAAACATTTCATGAATTTATTGTTTAATTTAGTAATTAAATAAGATGATATACATTTTAGAATAGAAATGTGGTCTCTAAATTGTTAATGTTGATATGAAAAATGAATTTATTTTTTAATTGAACTAATGAAGTTATGAATAGAGGATCTAAGTGAGTATAATTCAATCATACAATTAAATGAACAAATGCACAATGAAATTCAATTAAATAAAAATATTATATTTTATTGATTCATAGTGACAATTGAATTACAATATGTCACAAGGATTTTGAGGCATATACCTTTAAGAAATGTATAGACACAATTATTTAAAAATTATTAATGCTCAATTATTATTAAAATACAATAGTTTTTAATTGTCAACAAACTTGGAGCAATGAAAAAGGCTAAATGATCTCACCCACCATACTACAATTGCCCAAAATCTCACCCAGTCGAGGCTAACAAGTGGAGAGGCGATTGTGTTTCTAAAAAAAATCCACACAACCTATGTAGAGGTTTGAAACTCCTACTATATGTTGCATATATTTAGCTACAAAAAAGGAAATTATTTTGTAGGTGCAATAGTTAGTTTCTATAGGAATAAAGATCTATGTTGGAGGAAAATACACCCTACGCTAGAGTTTTGATAACACAAACCTATCACATGTTGTTTCTATTCAAAGTAATCAACAAAATATATCCCTATTTCCCCCTTGTTCTTATTCTAACATATACACTTACATGAACCTCTATGTTATTCCTTTTCTATAGTCTTGGTTTTCTTCTTCATGACTAGTACCTTTCCCTTCTCCATCATCTATCTCTCTCTTTTTTTTTTGTCTATTTTCTTACCCTTGTTTCCATAAATCCCTCTAAATTCTAATGTTTTCTCCAAAAAACTTGCCTTAATGAGTTCACCACTCAAAATCCTACAATATGTTCTCATCAACTCTTTTTTGGGTTCAATTTTTCAACTTAGGTTACTTCTCTATTTTATCATGTTATCATCCGTTAATGCTTTAGAGTTCAGGTAGTGTCTTCTCCTAAAAGTAGAAAATAATAATTTAAATTTAAAAATTATATAGGTGGGTAGGTAGAAGAAATAATAAAACACAAGCACTCACAATTTAATTTTTCCCTATATCAAACTAATAGGGTACAAAAAATTGTGAGCCCCTACTCATTGCGTAAAACTATATGCAATAACAAGTATCACTACAAAGGTTAATAAAAATTTATAAAAAGAAAATACTGATGTTATGGGTTAGTAAATTTGTTGCTATAGGTTGAACTAGAATGTCTTAACCTCTTTTGCTCTTAATTAAGTGCTTTCCTTCACTAGTGCATCCTTTTATTTTACTAGATATTAATTATATTCTTTGTCCCTAGTCTTCCTATCCACTCCAAAGTCCAAAATACATTCAATATTCTCTCATTCTCTCTTATGTAGTTATTCTATCTATATTTTTTAGTGTTATTCCCTCTTTCTCTTTCTATTGTGATGTTTCTCGCTCATAATAAATGTACAGATTAAATATATTACAAATTGGAGAGATTTCCAAACTTTAGGTAGATCCAACTCATTAGCATTTGGTAAAATTCTTTTGATAATTTTACATAGACCAATCTTATTGCAATTTACTTGGATACATGGAGACTAAGATGAGGCTAGAGTTCCCTTATTATTAGAGATAAATATTCAAATGGTTCAAGAAGACTAAGGAGCTTTCACTTGGTATGGACTTGAGAAGAGATTTTTCTTGAGTAAGTTATGATGATTTGGTTATCTTGATTATCATTCTTAATGTCCAGTCTTGGTCTACTTGGTAGTTTAATACTTGAGAGGTGTTTCTTATTGTTCCTTTTAGATGCATTATTTTTATGCTTATCTTTCATGGATATGGATCTTGAGCTATGGATAGATGATTAGTTCTGGATGATTTAGTTTAGAGATGTTTGACATTGATTATCTCCTTGTGCATATGTTGTAATTATGAGATCATTATGAGGATATTAGGAGATGGTTTATTAGGTTGATTTCCGTGATTGAGAATGATTATCATGAGTTTGATCTTCTTTATTATGAGAGGATTACATCCATGTTGGCACTACATGATACATATATGTGGCTGGTATAATAAATTAACTGAGATTTGGATGTTGTTACGACTTTTTTTTGGGGGTATATGGAGGAGATCATACTTTACTTAACATTGCTTCTTTGAGGTGTTGGAAGGACATGTTATGGTTTTCAAATTTTCTCTCTTCATTTGTGGTTTCTTCCATGAGATTCTTGATTATATGATTTGGGAGGATGGTGAAATATTGTGGGAGATTATGCAACTATGTGGATTGATTGTATGGATCATTGTAATTTCTCTTGGTACTTAATGTTTTGATTTACTTACCATATCTTCATATGATCATTGATTGGTAGAATTTAGATGCTTTAAGATTTATTTCTTGGATTCGGTACTACCTGATGAGAGCCAATTACATTCTATTTTATGTCATATTTGAGCCCATTCCATATGCCTTCATATCCATTCTCACGCTCCACTTCCATTCCATATCCTATCATTTTATCATTCTATGTTACATATGGTCTAATATATATAAGTAATATTTAATATAATTTTTGAATAAAATATGTCATGATAATAAAATTAGATTGTGTTTACTAATATTTGTTAGGAATAAGGTGTCTCAACCTTGTATATTTCCTTACATTTGATATTTTCCAAATGTCAGCACTTTGGACAATGTGTAAGGTAATCATGATTGAAATGGTTATGACGGATTCCTATGATGGTCATTAATATTTGTAAGAGCTAATTGTGGAAGTTTCGATGATGGGTGAAGACATGCAAGACATGTGGAAACTAATCAGTTGAGTACTGTACACTCTAATACAAATGGTAAAACCCTAATACGATTGCTTTTGGAAGTTGCCCTAAAAAGTGAAGCGCATGATATAAGCATTTTTTAGGGTTGCGAATCTAAGACAAGTTAGTGTATTGTTGGAACATTTTTATGCTGCCGAATTTGTCTTCAAGTGTTGATTATCTCCTGAAAGAACTTGCATTGCAAGTGTATTGTAAACAGTATTAGTTTTGATTAATACATTGTGCAGGTTTTGGAGTGCTGGGGTTTTTTACCAAAAGGTTTTCCCCAGGGTAAATCATTGTGTCATACTCATTTTTCTATGTATGCATGTTATTGTATTATCATTCTGTAATTGCTAAGGGTTAAATCTGGATTTGCATGATCCTCTTCTCAGGAGTTTAGCATAGGGAACTATTTTTCACACACTTAGTTTCCTTTCAGTTGGTATCAGAGCCTGGCCAGTTTTGGTTCTATTTGTTAGGGTACAGGTTTTTTGAGCTAATCTCTAGTTCAGTGGGAGTATTGTTGCAGAGTATTCATAAACTTATTGTAGGAAGAGATGGCAGGTTCTTCATACAGTAGAATGGAGGTGGAAAAGTTCAATGGAACAAACTTTGAGTTGTGGAAACTCAAGATAGAAGACATGCTCGTAGACCGTGATGTATGGGAGGTGGTTGATAATGATATCAAACCAGTAAACATGCCTCAAGAAGATTGGGATCTCAAGGATCATAAAGCTAAGGGTCTCATTAGACTCTGTCTAGCAGATTATGTTCTCCTGAATGTTCTTGATGAGAAGACCGTAAAAAATTTATGGACACAGATTGGGTCTGTGTATCAGGCCAAGTCCTTAGTGAGCAGATTGTTCCTAAGAAAGAAGCTATATTCTCTGAGAATGGAGGAAGGAGGATCCATTACATATCACCTGAACGCATTTAACATGTTGATTGCACAGTTGACAGCAATTGGTGTCAAGTTGGAGGAATAGAATCAATGTATGACCCTAGCTATGTTCCTTGCCGGATTCATGGGACCATCTTGTGATGGCCCTTGGGAGTACTATTGTCACTTTCCAAATGGATGATGTGGTGTCTTCTTTCTTATCTGAAGAGATGCGAAGAAAGACTTCTGATTCAACCAAGGAAGCCCTTGTTGTTTGCGGTAGATCCAAAGACAGAGGACAAAAAAATGATAATAAGTCTGAAAAGGGTAGATCCAAATCCCGTGGGAGATCTAAGACTCCTGGAAAGTCTAAGGTAACATTTTGGAACTGTGGTAAGACTAGGAACTTTTGTAAGGATTGTAAAGAGCTAAAGAAGAAGAAGAAAAGCCCAGATTCAGATTCTAAAAAATCTCAAGAAGATGGTGATGCTTTTGTCGCAACCTTGGCCACTCATGCATCTGATGATGTGTGGCTGATTGACTTAGGTGCTTCTTTTCACATGACCTCTCATCGAAGTTGGTTCTCAAAGTACAAGGATTTTGATGGTGGAAAGGTGTACCTAGGTGATGATTCTCACCTAGAGATAGTTGGACGAGGAAGAGTCACTATCAGATTCCCTGATGGACGAGTAAAGGGGATCAACGGGGTAATGCACATCCTAGGTTTGGCACGAAATCTATTATCTATAAGTATGTTGAATGATGCAGGTGTGCAAGTTGTTTTTTTGAAAGATGGATGCAAGATGATTAGAGGAGCTATAGTGCTCGTGAAAGGTACTAGGAGAGGTACCCTATTTTAGCTGGATGCTTACACTTCACAGTGCAATAGTTCTTCTATCTCAAGGAAGAGAGCACTAGTCACTTCATCTCCACCATTTGAACTAGCAGTGAAGAAGTCTGTGGTAATAGGTTCCGATGGTAGTGCAAAAAGTGTACCTAAGGGTGCTAACACTTTGTAAGGAAAACTTCCTGTAGAAAAGACAATGTTGTGGCATGTGAGATTTGGCCACATTGGTGAGAAGGGTCTCAGAATCCTGAAAAATAAAAACCTCATTGAGGGGTTAAATGATTGTAGTCTCAAGTTTGACTTCTGTGAACACTATGTTTATGGTAAGCAAAATCGTGTTCAATTTTACTCTAGTTCTCACAAGTCTTCTAGTATTTTGGATCTTATCCATTCGGATGTGTTTGGTCCTGTTAAAGTTCCTTCACTCTCCAAATCTGTATATTTTGTATCTTTTATAGATGATTACAGTAGAAGGACATGGATTTATGTCCTTAAAAGCAAGACACAAATTTTCAGTCGGTTCAAGGAATTTAAAGCTCTCATAGAGAATTAGATTGGTAAAAGAATTAAGTGTGTGAGAACTGACAATGGTGGTGAGTTTTGTTCAGCAGAGTTTGAATAGTTCTGTAAAGAATGAGGGATCGAGAGGCATAATAAAACTCCTTATACCCCACAAAAAAATGGAGTTGTAGAAAAAATGAATAGGACATTGATGGAGAAGGCTAGGAGTATGCTTAGTGGAGCTGGCCTCGAACAAAGGTTTTGGGCTGAAGCTGTGGCCACTGCTTGCTATCTGGTTAACAAATCTCCTACATCATCTCTTGTTGGTAAGACACTCTTGGAGGTGTGGTCTGGTAAGAAGCCTTCAGTTAGACATCTTTGTGTTTTTGGTTGTGAAGCTTATGCACATGTGCCTAAGGAGAGAAGATCTAAGTTAGAAAAAAAGGCTGTAAAATGTATCTTCATCGGCTATAGTTTTGGTGTGAAAGGATACAAGCTTTGGGATCTTATGATTGGTAAGGTGTTGTATAGCAGAAATGTTATTTTTAGAGAGCTAACACCTTCTCCTATTTTGCTATAGCTAGATGAAAAACAAATGAAAGAAGATGTTGTTCAATTGCCTTCTACCCCTAAGAAGACTGAACAGAGAGACCATGATGGATATGATGATGAGGAGAGCTCTAGCAGCTTTGAAAATTTAGAAGAAGAGGTAGAACAACCTCAACCTTAGCCCTTTAGGAGATCCATGAGAGAAAGAAAGAAGCCAGAGAGGTTTAGATTTTCTATGTTAGATTCCAGTTGTGCTTATGCCTTGATTACAAACACTAATGAGCCTAGATCTGTGAAAGAGGCTATAGGTATGGAAGATGCAGGTTCCTAGATTGAGGCCATGGATGATGAGATGGCTTCATTGGAGAAGAACAAAACTTG
>MU227995.1:1230929-1254592 GCA_018584345.1 Thuja plicata | reverse complement strand
TAAACCTTCAAGGATCATACCATAATCACCATCAAAATAACTTCTCAACTTAGTTTAATCAATCTATGGATTGAAGCATTACATTTGTTCAACTATGAAATTTACTGTATTCTGGTCATGAAAATACGGTCATAAACAGTCATTAATAACTCTACCAATATTGATAACCAAGCCAATCGCTCCGGTAAGATTATAGAAATGCAAGTTACAGAACTTTTTTGAAGCTTACAGAAAGATCCAACGGTTAAATAATAAGGTATGATGATCCTTCCAAAACTGGTTTTCGTGAATCAGGGTTTTGGGTAGTTACAAACGGTTTTTACCAAAACTCTCATAACTTTCTCAAAATTGCATGAAATAAACTCAAATTAGAAGGAATGGAAAGCTTATTCACTGTTATAAAATATCATAATACAAATAAACTTTTTTCCAGACTGTACATGGCCGTACAAGGCCTGGAAACAAGAGGGAAAACTTTCAAGACAACAAAACAATAGATTGAACAATGAAGATATGATACCAAAATTGCTTCCAATGCTTTCCAATCCTTCTCCAACTTTACATAATGATTTGGTTCGAAAATACAATGATATATAAAGCCTTTTGACATTCCAAACCTCTCTAACTACCCTCAAAAACTGATGAAAACCACTTTTCACCTTCTTTTGCATTTTGACAACATTTTTGCTTGACAACTTTTGTTGTCAAGTTGACAACTTTTGCAGCTTTAACCCAATGATCTTAAAACTTTGTAATAACCTTAGAATCACATCAAAACAACATATTAATGAACTTTTACATCATTTTACCTATTTGACCAATCTATGCCCTAAATGGACAATTATGACAATTTTGACAAAATGGCTCATTTAGCCTTACATCAATGGACTCAATACATCATACATGACCTTATGAAATAAAGTGAAATTTTCCTTCTTTGGAACCTCTTGGATCTTTTCCTTGTAAATAGGTGCTCCTGCACCAGGATTGCAAGTGGATTATTGTGCCACATGCTCAATACTAATGGGCATAAAGTCTCCTTTTCACTTTCCTTGCTTCTTGATCATCTGGAGGACATAATGCACCTCGGTGTAACCATGAATCTTTTAGTACCACATTCTTGGCTTAATTCTTCACAAGCCACATATTTAGAGACAAATTGAAGGCATGTGGAGGTCCTACAAGGAGCCTGACCATACTCTAATGAAGATCAACACACTTAATCACGTGACTAGTTCATTCATTTGCCTATATAAAGCTATATGCATTAGTTGGAGGATTGAATTGGTCTTTGGCTACATAGTGAAGTTACCTTTGGAAGATTTCTTATATTGTAAATACTTCTTTCGATGAAATGATTTGGCATGTCTTCCCAAATTTTGCAGTCGACTTTCATATATAGTGGCATGAGATAAACGAGATCAAGATTACTCCACAATGATGCATGGTCAATCATGGTGAAGGTACATTTCAAGTTTTTGGTCATCATTTCAAGTTTTGTATGCCACCAGTTTTAATAGTTCATTTTATCGAAAGGGCTTAAAAAGGATCTCCTAGATTTGGTTGGTATCACTTCAACATTTATATGAGAGTTTCAATTTCTTTGGTTATTATATACAGTTTTCAAATTGAAGAAAAATGAAAAAAAAAAGGAAAAAATAAATAAATCCAAGATCCAACAATGAAAACGTGCAAGCGTTGTTTGCCAGTTAGTATATGAAAACCAAATTCTAATGGATATTAACTGCAAAATAAACAGAGATGTTTTTTCGGTGCCTCTAGGCGGTGACAGGTTGAAAACAGGGATATCAACAATTTGTTGTCATTATCAAAAAAAAAAAATAGAAAGAAAAAGAAAAAAAATAGAAAAAAATGAAAATAAAAATCAAAGAGAAAAAATGAAAAAAACCAAACCAAAACAAAACAAAACCAAATAAATTGTAATAATTGGTGTTCTTCCCTCCAGCTAATCATTCTTTTCAGGAACACTAAATGGGTTCTATGGTTCTTTCATTCTTTGAGAACCTCTTGTCGCTCACTTCTTTAGCCCTGCTCTAATTATGTGTGGTCACCATACTTTTAATCGCCTATAGTATGTGTTATACATTCGGTTGAGGTGTTCCAATGGAATCCGCTACCAGTGATCTATTCTATAATGCTTCAAACAGATGAAGATCCCTCATGATGTTGCAGTCTCAGTCACAAATTTTGGTTCCTCCCGGCAGTATGCTCTCTAGTACTTCCATTCAGATGGCGATCTTTTGTGGCACTGTAGTTCTTGGCACAATATTTCCTTTCTTGTTGGAGATTCACAAAACTTTGTTGCATTGTTTTGGCTACCATACCTTGGCATAAATGGACATGTGAGTTGGTAAAATGATCAATTTTATTTTTCCTTAGTTTATTTCTTAACTTTATTAATATTTCTTATTATATTAATCATATATGCAACATTATTGCCTATCGTCTCCTTTTTTCCATGGACGGTCAATCCTTTAAGCTGGGGGAGGTGTAGCATGCTTATTACCTATTGTTTCACTTTATCCTTAATTATCTCATCACACTATCTATTGTTTTCACCCTGCATTAATCATTTATATTGCTTATCATTTTGCCCATTTGAAATAGCTCATGACTGTCAAGATAAACTTTTTTTGATACCTCATATATAGTATTTCACAAATGTAACGCTATGGAAAAATGAAGAAGAGAAAATAGAAAAAAGGTTTAAAATGAAAACAATGAAGAAAAATAAACAAAGTTGGAGGTATCATTATTGAAAAAGAAAAAAGAAAACAAAAAAAAACAAAGCAATAAAGCTTGTCATGAGAAGCTAAGAAAATGAAGGGTATTGTGAGCTATAATCATCAAGGGTTAAAAGGAAGGCCAAAGCTATAAATCCAAAAGGCTACTAGTTCAAATCAAAGACCTCTTGATCATAATGATTGCACAAGGATGTGTACTATGCTAAGTTGGGGGGAATGATGAGAGCCAATTACATTCTATTTTATGTCATATTTGAACCCATTTCATACGCCTTCATATACATTCTCATGCTCCAATTCCATTCCATATGCTATCATTTTATCATTCTATGTTTCATATGGTCTAATATATATAAGTAATTTTTAATACAATTTTTAGACAAAATATGTGATAATAAAATTAGATTGTGTTTACTAATATTGCTTATGACATATCAAGAAAAAACGTATGCTATCATGTTGGTTTACAAATAAAAACCTTTTATCACCATCTTATTATGCACCTCTTTCTTCTACCATGTCGTGGAGGACTTTGTTCATCATGATGGTTGAGTTCTTTGTTCAAATGTGAGTATTTTGTTGAGTCTCCATTCTATTTCTCTAGTGTAGACACTTCAATTGCCAACACATGAGCCACCTCAGATGTCAAAGCTCCACTTCACTTGCTGATTTCATAACTACAGAAAGGAATGGTGAAGATCATTTTGGAAGATTTCCTAAATCTTCTTGTTTTAGTTCCCAAACATACTCGTGTATTATATCTGTGTAAAATTTTTTATAGGTGCAAGAAAGCATGATCACAAGCCATTTCATTATTCAAAATCGTTTAATACAACTCAGACATAGAGACTGCACTGTTAGCACCCAAAAAGATATTATATTTTGTACGTAAATAGCTTTGCATCCAAGCACAAAAGGGAGGCAGGTATTCTTCTGGAAATCGCCCCAATTTTTTATTTTATGCAAATGTTTATCTTGGTATATTGTTATGAATTCAGTTGTGAAAGAATGGCTATAACTCATTCTATTCCTTCCTAAAACTGGTCAATAAATGGCGTCCATACGCTAATGAACTGTATGTAGAAAACAAATGTTCTATTTTTGTATGTAAAAGGTTATATATGTTGGGATATGAAGTCTAATGGTCACATGACCGTTTACTTTCTTCCGTCTCTTCATATTCGAAGAGCTCTCTATAAATGGGCAGTCATGTATTATATTATCTATGGATTGTTGATTGAATATTGGTTAATATAAGATTTCTCTGCATCAAGTGTGGACGTAGGCAAATTGCCGAACCATGATAAATCGTGTCTATTGTGCTTTGTCTTCTTTGTATTGTCTTTACATTTCCGTTTCTTTATTTGTATTAATATTTACAATTGGTATCAGAGCCAAGGTGAGGCTAGAGCAGAGATGGAAGAAGATGAAGTCGATTTTGTCATTGACAAATCTCTTGCAAACTTAATCTCGGTAGAGAGTGATGTTGTGCCTGCAAAGACCAAAAGAATTCACCATGTGCATTGGTGGGATGGCTGGGAAGATAAGCCTGAAGCTGAACCAGAAGAATATTTAAAAGCTCTCAGATTTGAGCTTTATGCAATTCTTGAGCGCACGGGTGGTGTGCAACGTAGGAAAAACGTTATGAAAGAATTGCGGAAGAGGGAAAAGACAGACAAGTCTGGCAAGTTTGTTAAGGACCTGGTGATGGTCTATTATAAAATGGCTTTCTTTACTTCTGGGTTCAGTCTCGATAATCTGAATTCTTTTGCTTCTAAAATTCATAGGACGTTGCAGCCGGATTACGAAGAAGCACCAGCTCTTGGAGAATGAAAGTGTGTGAGAGACGAGAAATTCGCTGTGAAAAAAGATGAAGGGGCAGAAGATGCTGAGGAAGTTACAGCTGAGAGAAGAGGCTTGTGTATTGGCCAAGAAGAGGGTCAAGAAGCCCAAATTGTTGCTCACTCTAGAGCCGAGGAGTTTCACCCTGTTATGTGTTCGTTAGAGTTGAAGGAAGATGAAAGGATGCCTATGGAGGATAATTTTCAAGATGAGGCTTTTAATGCTGAGCTTCGAGATCATTTCATTCCTCATGACAATGAGGGAGATGAAATAACTCTGGGTGTTGATGACGCCTTCAGTCCGTCCGGTGAAGTTCTTGAGTCCAAGATCGTAAGCAACTGCAAAACTAGAAGGTCCTGTGGATTTGGCTTCGTGACCTTCAACAATGAGCAGGCGATGATGGACGCCATCAAGGCCATGAATGGAAAGGAGTTATACGGGAGGAATATCACCGTAAATCAAGCCCAGTCCAGAACTGGCTACGACAGTGGTGGCCATGAGAGATCTGAGCGAAGAAATGGTGGTGGAGGCCGTGGCGATGGAAGCGTTGGACATCCCATGCACAATCATCAAACTGACGAAGACTTGTGTGGAGCACAAAATGATGGCAATGAATTGCAACGAGATGTAGACAGAGTTGAAAATACAAGACAATTTCAGATTCAACCAGGTGAAACTCCATTAGAATTTGCTGTGCAGGCATATAATATGTTGCAGTCAGTTTTTCAACCAAATGTTGATGAGGATATGGATCTTTTGGCAGAGAGTTGTTACTCGAAAATGAAGCGTCGTAGAAATCCTGAAGAAAAAGATGTGATCGAGCAGACGGTCAAAAAGTTGAAGAAACCACCTAGAAGAGATAATGAGGGGAACATAGAAGCTAAAAAGGTTGCAAAAAATAACCGCCCAATATGTAACGACCTGGACAAAGCTTCACAGCTAGTGCGTTGGACCAGGTAGGAATTCCAGACGCTGATGGAAGGCAAAAAGGAACATGAAAATTGCAGAATTACAATTTCAAATGAATAAAAAGGAGCTGAATATGGTCGGGAAATTCATGTCGTCCCCGTCGTGGGGGTTGAATACCAGGATGACATGACTAGGGCACTCGTTGTCAGCTTTGCCACTGTCAAGAGTGATTCCGAGCTCAAGTATTATGTTGATGAGCCAGATAATTTTGATACCTTGTCTGTTTTGTTCAATAGGACAATCAGACTTCCAAAGCTGCAGGGCATTCGATGTGTCCTTATCAGTCTGAAAGTATATGTGCGCTTCAATTGCTCCACAGGGGATTCCATGGGAATGAACATGGTATCCAAGGATATAAAAATGTCTTATTTTATCTTCAGGATATTTTCCCTGACATAAATGTCATTAGCATTTCAGGTAATTTCAGTGCAGACAAGAAGGCTTTTGTTGTGAATTGGATAAAGGACCATGGTAAATCAGTTGTATGTGAAACTTCATTCTTTTCTCTCCCCAAGCACACAGTACTGTTAAAATAACAAAGAGGGAGAGGACGTTTACACAGAAAATTTCATGGTGGAGATGGTGGACATCAAGGATTTAATATGGAATATTGTTGCAATCGATGGCATCGTCGGGCTTCAAAATTTTTGCAAAACAAAGTTTTATGTGATTTTGGAGGGGAAGATCACTTATCTCAAGACCTCTACTATGGAGGCAGCATATGTGGATATTGATTGAGTGTGCCATAATACTTACCTCCATTATCACTGTCAAAGAAACCATGCCCCATAAGGTCACCAATGACAAAATTCTAGCAGTCAATAGGAATTCTCCTGTGACAGAGAATGCAGAAGAATTAAATATAGAGGGAAGAATGATTGCATTACATGAGGCTTGTGGCCGAATTGTCAATGGATGGTGATGAGCCTCTTTAAAGGCATCTTTTCAAATGCTTTTTATTTTCTTTCCAGCAGTTTACTTGTAGAAGAGATACTTAAACTTATGGTTTTATATGTATATTTTGTATATGTAAGGACATAAGTAGTAAAATGGTTGAAAAGGGACAATATATTTGCTTGGAACTGATGGATAAAATGATAAGATGCAGTAGTTATATGCTAATGAATGATCCTATTTTCTCGATATGTTTGTGGGTAGTTTCCTTCTTGTAGCCATGTGCCTTGCAAGAGTATTAATTAGAATCTAACACTTATTTCCTGATATTAATGATGAAAATATATATGTATCGGAGGTTGTGTGTGCATTGATTATGTTGCAGGGATCAGTCGTGGTGAATTAAAGATCAACATCGTGATGCTGAAGAAGTCAAAAGATAGCCGTTGCTGCAAAGACGTCATCATGTCGAAGAGGTCGAGCAAGCAGTTGAAGTAAGTTAAGGCGTTGCTGCAAGATCTTCGCATGAAGAACAAGTCAATTTAGTTTCCTGTTAAAGACAATGCGCAGATCTAGAGGCACCATGTACTATATTCTGGGAAGACTTATTCTCTATAGCTGATATTTCTGTTATGAAGCATTATGTATCTGTAACGATCCTCATTAATGGAGTGATCTTAGATTTAGGGAGTAGTTATAGATTTCCTTTAAATAAGATGACTATTGTAACTCTTTGGAGTTAGTCGAGTTAGCAGTTATTTTTTGAATAGAAGTTGATACAGTTGTTATACTATTTTATTTTATCCAGTGTATTTTCATGAATGAATAAAATGCACAAGTTGAGTTCAATTATGTTATCTTGATTGTGTTTCTATTCACTCATCTAAGGGGGCCCACTTGGTGAGTAAATTCCCTTGTTAGAGTAGAAGTCATTTCCATGTTTTAGAGAAGTAAAATAGAACTTTGTTGTTCCTGCAGACACTAGTAACAAAACTAGTAGACTGTTCTTGCAGCATAGGCGGGTAGAGAAGTTCCTATCCATAATTACTTTTTCCCAGAGTAAAAGAATTTATTTGAGTTAGCATAGATTTCCTGAAGCTTAATGCATTTCAAATTCATAGGTTTAGCCATGAGAATCAATGGAGTTTGAAGCATATACTTTGCAAATGCCATTCCAAGTTTACGTCCCTGGTCAATAATTAAATGAGACTAAATAATCCAATTAGAAACCATTTAGGGTGTCCAATCCTGAAATAAGAAGTCTAATCCTATGGGTTTCTAAGACAATTGTTTAGCCAAGCACTTTTGGCACCGCTGCCGGGGATGGTGTTAGTTCAAACTTACTTTGGTGTTCATGTTCCTAGTTTTCATAATTTAGGACTGAGTTTCAAGTATTCCTTTTATGCATAGAAGAAGAGATCCTCATGGGATATTCCTTCCTCGCAATCACCAGGTAGAACCATTTGATATTTTTAATCCCAAGCCAGAGGAACCCCAAGTTGAGAGTGAAGAAGAAAACCCATTTGAAAATCCATTTGCTGATGCCCAAGGAGAAATATCTTCGCTGTCATCCTCTAAAGGATCACTACATTTGCATGACCTATTTGACAAACCTGAGTATCAAGACAACCCTTTAGCCCTTGTCATCTATCAACCACAACAGCCAGGTCCTCCCCAATGATGGCTCAGCCTACCTTTCCTTTCCCCATTCCTCCTTAGCATGGTAATCAAAATTTGAAGAACATACCTGCCTCCACACTTCCAAAATTTTATGGCCTCATCACTGAAGACCTTGAAACCTTCCTTTTTGAGTTTGATATCCTCTATAGGAGCTATGATTACACAACCGATGCCCATAAGCTGAAGTTTTTTCTGTCTACTCTTAATGAGGCTAATCTAAGGTGGTTCATGGGGCTAGGAGCTAATGTTATAGCAGATTGGGATGCCATGAGAAACATGTTTCTTTCCAAATATAAGGAGTACTGTAGGGGTCAAGATTTAAAAGGGGATGACATTTTCAAAATGTCTCAAAAGGAAGATGAGACCTTGGAGGACTATGTCTCAAGGCTTATGTTCAACTTGCAGTGGAATACCCATCATTAGTTGAATGAGGAGTCCCAAAAGCATCTTTTCCTAAAAGGTGTAAATGATGGGAGTATAGAAGCTTTGGATCTTATGGCTGGTGGAGACATCACTCAAAAGAACTGGGATGATATAAAGAACATATTCCTGAACTATTCAAGGGCTACTATGAAGAAAGGGAGAGGAATAAGAGACTTGCCTCATAAATCCAATGGTTCGGGAGTATCTAAATTGGAGTTGTCCAATATTTTGTCTGACTTTAAGCATGACATCATCAATGACGTTGCTACTCAGCTAGACAAAATGTAAGCACAAAGGAAGGAGGATGCAAATGCTATGCTGGCTAAATTCTACTCCCACTGCAAAGAGAAGAAAATTAACTGTAAGTGCAAAACAGTTGCATTTGTGGACACTACTTCAATGCCCACAAAGTTTAAAGCTATAGATGAGGAGAATGGTGAGGTTTTGTATGTTTCTCAGAGGCGACCATGGGCTCAAAGACAAGGTATGCCTCAAGACCCCCTGAATAATTTTGGTTATAATAATAGTAGTCAATGGAAAAACCAAAACCCTCAGAATTCTGGCCCTCAGGGATAGAATTGGAATTATAACTGGTCTAACCAATAGCCATAGTATAACAAAAAATATCAACAACAACCTCCATTTAACCCATACCAACAACAATTTAACCAATATCACTAGCCACAACAGAATAACCAATGGTAACCACATGGTAACTAGAAATAGAAACCTTAGTGGGGACCCAATCAGCCTAATCAGAAACAAGCTATTATGCCCCCACCTTAGCAACAAGCTATTATGCGTCCACCTCCCAAAGGCAATAATAATCCTCAAAAACCAACACAACTGTCTGCGCAACCAACTCCAAATCCTAATAACAAGAAGCAAGCTTACTCCCTGCAAGTGAATGATATTCACTTAATGTCAGGAACAACATTGCCTACACCTAAGGAGCCTATAATAACTGAAGTTTTTGATGATGAGGAAATAACTGAGAATCAACCTACTCATGCTCCACCTGTTCCATAATCTACTCCAGTTTTGAAAAATCCACCTTATCCGCAGATATTGGTTCAAACAACACCCTCAAAAGAAAGCCCTATTGCAGCTGATTTGATTTACAAACTTAAGCAAATGACTATCCAAATGCCTCTGTTAGATGCCCTCAAAGAAATTCTCATCTATAATAAAGCAATCAAGGAAGCCTGTATCAAGCACCCTAGTAGAAAGAGGAAATAGCCTGACACTGTCCATGTTCTTGGGTAGCTTTCTGATCTCATGCTCAGTAAAGTATTGATGCCTAAATACTATAATCTAGGCAGCACAGTGGTTACCATTCATATTAACGGTATCCAAATACACAATGTCTTGATTGATTTAGGGGCATCCATCAATGTGATGACTATGGAAGTTTTGTTAAGACTTAGTATCATTGGTTTAAGGGAAACACCTACAATACTCCAGGTAGCTGATAATTCCATAGTGAATCCAGATGGCATGGTGGAGGACATTGTTGTCACACTTGATTCCTTGGATTACCCCTCAGATTTCATAATCCTATCCCCCAAAACCACACTAGGAGGATATCCATTAATCTTAGGAAGGCCTTGGCTAGCCACATCAGATGCTTGCATTGCATGCCACTTAGGAAAAATGACAATATCTAATGGGATCCATACCAAGAAATTAACCCTGTACTCTCCAGCCAAGTCTCAAGCTGAACTAGACCAAGTCATCTGGCCAGACCTAGGTGATGTTTCCCTTGAGGCAAATCCTATACAACAACTCATGGTTATTGTCAGAGATCCATTTATGGTATCCCAAGAGGAAGATGACATGCTAGTGGCAATTCTTACCAATCAGTATGGCTCTGATGCATCCTCTTGTCATGTCCCTAACTATTCCCTCCAAAACATATTGCCCAAGAAAAACCTACCTAAGCTTCCTACAACACCTGATTATCTTCATACCTTATTACCACATGAGATAAAGTCACCCTTTTTTGTTGAATTTATGATGCTGGATAAAGTTAAAAGAGTAGAAATTACCTTGGGAAAAGACTTGAATGTCAACAAGACCCTCACCAAGTCTCAGATGGCCAGTCTTATCCAACTGTTGAAAGACAGACAGCAAGCCTTTGCATGGGACTATACTAATATGAAGGGGTTGGACCAAAATCTTTGTACCCATTAGATTTATATCATCCCTGAGTCTAGACCAGTTAGACAAGCCCAGAGGAGAATCAACCCTGCTCTGAAGATCGAGCTACAAAAACTCCTTAAAGCTAGCTTTATATATCTAATTTCTGACAACCAGTGGGTCTCTCATTTAGTTATTGTTCCAAAAGAGGGGGGAAAATGGAGAGTTTGTGTAGACTATAGGGAGCTCAACAAAGACACTAAGAAAGACCACTTTCCATTACCTTTCATTGACCAAGTACTTGACAACCTTGCTGGTAAAAAGTATTTTTCATTTTTTGATGGCTTCAATGGCTACAACCAAATCCAGATAGCACTTGAAGACTAGGATAAGACAATGTTCACCTGTCCATAGGGAACATTTGATTATTTTGTCTTTTCATTTGGATTATGCAATGCACCTGCTACTTTTCAGTGGGAGGTAATCAATATCTTCTCTAACATTTCTGTTGACTGTGTTGAAATATACAATGATGAATTCACTACATATGGAACTACATTTGAGAAGGCTCATGCTAACTTGAATAAAGTTCTTAAAATATGTCAAGAATACAACCTCTCCCTTAACAATGAGAAGTGCTACATGATGATGGAAGAGGGAGTTGTCTTAGGGCATTACCTCTCATCCTTTGGCATCCAGGTTGATCCTACAAAGATTGCAGTCATCACTACACTTCCAAATCCATTCAAGCAGAAGGATGTCAGGATTTTTCTTGGTCATGTTGGATACTACAGGAGATTCATTACGGACTTTAGCCAACTTGTAGCCCCATTGTATACCCTGTTGAAGAAAGAAACTGAATTTGAATGGACAACTGACTGTGAACTATCATTTTAGCAGTTAAAAGATGTTCTGACTCAAACACCTATTCTTAGAGGACCTGATTGGAAGCTTCCCTTTCATATTCATACAGATCCATCAGACTATGCCATTGGGGCAGTGCTAGGCCGAAAGGAAGGTACAGTTGAGCATGCTATTTATTATATTAGTAAGAATCTATAAGGTGCTGAACTAAACTATACTGTTACTGAAAAGGAATTACTAGCAGTAATATATGCACTTAATAATTTTAGACATTACATTACTGATTATGAAGTCTTTGTATACAATGACCATTTAGTAATCAAATACTTAATGAACAAACCTGTCATATATGGTAGGTTGGCAAGATGTTTACTCCTCATGCAGGAGTTTGATGTTACAATCATTGATAAACCAGGTAATGCTAATGTGGTGGCTAATTTCTTATCTAGATTAAAAGTTCTTGATGATCCTACAATAATTGATGATAGTTTCCCTTATGAATACCTCTTCTCTGTTAACACTTACAACCCATGGTATGCTGATATCACAAACTACCTTGCTACAAGAAGGACACCACCTCATTTCTCCCCAAGAGAGTGTAGACTTCTGGTTAAGAAAAGCTTAAATTATTCATGGATATCAAGATTTATGTTTTACACAGGTCCTGACCAAGTCACCCAAAGATGTGTTCATGAAGATGAGACTTATGACATCCTCTGGGCGTGTCATGATTAACTGTGTGGTGGCCACTATGTAAGCAAGAGGACAGCGTATAAGATATTGAAAAAAGGTTACTATTGGCCTACCCTACATAAAGATGCATGTAAACACGCCAGGAACTATGACCGATGCCAGTGTATGGGGTGCTCAACCAAGTCAGATGAAATGCCCTTGCAGCCTCAAGTGGTGGTGACACCATTTGACAAATGGGGTATCGATTTTGTTGGACCTATCGAGCCATCTTCTCATGGTAAGTCATATATCTTAGTATGCATTGATTATGCAAATAAATGGGTAGAAGCCAAAGAAATAAGGCATGCTCGAGATCATAAGGTAGTGGAATTCCTTTATGAATATATCTTTGCCAGGTTTGGTGTACCTCGTGAGATAGTAACAGACCAAGGTGCACAGTTTACTTCTAATCTTATTGTTGAGTTGATGCATGAGTACATAGTAAGGCATGGTAATTCTTCCCCATACCATCCTCAGGCCAATGGGCAGGCAAAAATAACAAATAGGGAGATTGAGTCAATCCTAACTAAAATAGTTTTTGTTCATAAGAAGGACTGGGCTACCCATCTTCCTGAAGCCATTTGTGCTTACCAAACAACTTGGGAATAACAACTAGTTTTACTCCTTTTGAACTAGTTTATAGAAAATCTACATCTATGCCTATTGTGTTTCAGCACAATACTCTCACAATGACATTAGAATTAGATATTAACCTTACCAGGGAACAAGAAGACAAGCTCCTACAGCTTAATGGACTAGATGAGTATCGGAAGTCTGCACATCATAACACATAATTGATTCAGAAGCAGTAGAAGAAGTGGCATGACAGATTCATCAAGGACAAGAAATTTTCCATTGGTGATTGGGCCCTTCTCTATGACTCACACTATTAGAATATCCCAGGAAAATTTAAAACCCAATGGCTAGGCCCTTATGAAATAATCTCAATTTTTTGATAATGGAGCATTTGAATTTCCACCATTGATCCTGTGCGATTCAAACCAATTGTGAATGGGCGTCGCCTCAAGATCTACCACAAACCCTCAAGGCGTGAAGACTTCCTACAGTAATTCCAGCACGTCGATGATAGAAGCACTCCTTTAGCAGTAGTATCTGGGTCTTCCACCCAAGTTTCCGCTAATCCTTAATTTTTATCAATGATTCCATAATAAAAATTTCACTTCCTGTGAAATAATTTCTCCACAATAAAATCCACCTCACCTCCTCTCTCTAACATGTTCTTCCATAGCATTGTATCACTCCATTAGTGCATGTTACATATCAGAACATTCTTCCTGCAACACTCCACAGGTTAGTGACACATACCTTCATTCGTATATTATTTTATTCATTTTTATTAGGATTAAGTGTTCTTTTTTTTTTTTACTCTTGCACGCAATGGCCTGGTGGGACCCATGCCATACACTTAGTTGGGGGGGGGGATTATTTAATATTTGTTTGCAAATTTTGAAATTAACATGTAAAGGATGGAATTTATTTCTTGTCTTTTCAAGGTGATCGCTGTCATGTGTGAAGCCATCTGTCACCCAGTGATTATGTCATCATGATTTGATTTGAAAGTAATTAAAAGTTTTTAAAAGCTGAAGTTCAATTAATGATGGTATTTTTGCAACCTTTTTAGGGTGGTAGGCCTTAACACGCGTGAAAGTATTTATGAAATATCATTCTCTTTTAATTACCTGGAAGTAAATGATATTTTGTACTCCTATTTTCTCATCTCCAACACCTTGAGTCTGTTGCAATTTCCATTTTGTTTTAGCTTCTATAGAGCTTCTATGCAAAATTTTCTATTAATAGCAATGGGAGGAGACCCTCAGAGGCATGAGCCGATAGACCATGGAGTTCTACTTGGAGACCCAGTCATCTTTGAAAAATTTCAAAGAAGAGGGTGGCTAGATTACTGTCTCAGCCTTAATGGATTTAATGAAGAAATTGCTCTGCAATTTCTAAACACTCTAAATAATGGGTTTGTAGTGGTAAAGGGGTTAAGAATTGAGTTCAAAGAGGATGTTGTGGTAGAGGTTTAATGAGAATTCTGCAAGAAGGAGAGAAATGGTCCAAAGATATTGATTTACTCTTAGCTAGGGCAGACTTCACCTTGCACGGTGATAAGCGGCTAGACATTGAAAAGAAGCAGGGTACCTCTAGGGCATCACTTCCTATGGAGTACATACAACCAGCTATGTTCATCATACCATAATTAACTTGTGAAGGCCATTACAAATATCTCCACGGGCTGCATTTCAAGATCTTGAGCGCCCTCCGCCATGACGATAGACCGAAAAATCTACCTAGCTTTTTATTTAACATTGTGAAAAAGAAAGCTTCTCTAGTTCAATCAGGAAAAGTTTAGTTTGCTTCCCATCATTGTTTAATTAAATTACTTGTAGAAAGGGAGTTAAATAAGAAATTTATTGGGACTTGGGATGAATTCTTAGCAATGGATGAAGTAGTGCTTAGAGTGGTCGGCCCTAGAGGCCAGGGTATAGTAAGAAGGGTTAACACATCAACGGGGGTTTGCAAGGTAATTCAACAAACAAAGGCCATTCTTGAAGCCTCTTCCTCTAAACCTAACCTGTCTAGGAAAAGGTCTTGCAATATTAGTACTCCTATTCCTAATAGGAAGAAAGGCAAAAGCAAGGAGACCAATGATACCCCACCTTCCATGAATACTAGGTCTACTTCAGAGAAAGACAAGGGTAAAACCATAGGATCAGAGGAATTAATTCTAGAATAGTAGCCACACGGTGATAATGTTAGTAACACAACTAATGAAACCTTTCCCTCTTTTGAGGAAGTGACACCAGAAGAATTTCCTGTAGCAACTACGGAGGAGGTATCCGCCAGCAGGAGGAAACACAAAGATCCTCTTTTTTCTTCCCAAACCCCTACGAGGAAGAGTGCAAGACTTTCTGCCAACGTCAGAAGAGATGAAAAGTCTCCTATTCAATTTGTGAATATAGAGTCTTCTGAGTCTATAGAGAAGTCATCTTATGAGGGAAAGGTTCAGAAAAGTACAGATAGTGACACCATTTCCCACCATACAAATTTGGAAGCAACAACTGGTTTTAATATTGATTACATCCTCATAGATAGTGATAGGAATTCTGAGGAGGCAGAGGAATTTTCTGATGGCTCTATTGGGAAAGATAATGTTGATAATTCATACAACATACCTGATGATGAATTCCCTACAATTAATGAGGATATTGTTGAAAAGGTGTTAGAGCAAGTAAGAAAGGATGGGTTAGATACACTAGATAAGGCAACTGAATCCTATCAAGAGGATAAGACAATAAAAACTCTTTTTGTATGGAAAGGGGAGACTTCCACCCAGAGTGAGGCAGTAAAAAAAACTCAACCTGCACCAGGGTGGATTGATATCCTTAACCAGGGACCCATGCCACCTCCAGACTTATCTACACCATTAGAAACAAGTTGAGCTTGTACCAGAATCTTGTATGGGAAAGGGAACAATAGAATTTAGAAAAGGAAAAGCTAAAAATAAGCATTGATGAGCAAGATCATCAATTAGATCAGAAAATAGATCAGGTTGCAGTGTTGGAAAGAAGGGTTAAGTAGATTAATGAATTAATTCCTGAAGCAATGGCATGCAGGTCACCATCTCCAGTCTATGCTCTATTCCTTAAGGAATAGTTAGTTAATTTTAAATTGACCAGGATTGTAGAGGGACTAAATCATTATGTTTCAACACCTCATGAATTTTATGATACATTTGAGTCAGCTCCCATGTCTATAAAAAAATTGTTATGTGAATTGTATTTACATAATATTTTTGTACCAGATGACAGGGATTGGAATTCACTATTGTATGTGGGAGATGTTCAGTTAAGAGCAGTGATGTCTTGGATGTAGAATGAGATAAGAAGGGAACATTAGGCCTTGCCATACAAAAATAGTGAAATAGATACACCTTTTCTGATGCGGCCTAAAGTTCAACATTCTAGACAAACTCTTCTTGACTGGCTCTTAGTCACTATGAACCCAAGTGGAGCCAGCAAGGTCTATCCGGTCAGAGAATAAGAATATTCAAACTGGGAACAACACTTGTAATAGAATATTGAGGCTGCAATCTCTACTTCCAGACATAGATGGGTAAGGATGTCACATGATCTGAAGGTTCGTGAACCTCATTCTCTATAGAACCTAACTCTTTCCACCTGCTGAATTGTATGGTATATAATTTTGGGCAGAACACTTCATAATTACTAGATTCCATTAAGGTTCCAATAGCCTGTTCTCCTGTAGCCTCTGTTAGAAGTAAATGAAAGTGTAGAAGAACATGAAATGGCTAAAGAAGTGTAGAGGTGGGAAAGACTTCGGGAAAATCATGGGTATTTTAACTATACTATTGATGAGTCAGGAGAAAATACTTCTAGTGACCTAAGGCTACGAGCCAGGATACACAACTTCATGATTCCTAGGGACCAACAATAGGAAAGTTGGGGGGAATGATCAGCCTCCTTAAAGGCCATATTTTCAAATGCTTTTTATTTTCTTTCCAGCAGTTTACTTGCAGAATAGTTACTTAAACTTATGGTTTTATATGTATGTTTTGTATATGTAAGGACATAAGTAGTAAAATGGATGAAAAGGGAACATAGTATATTTTCTTGGAACTGATGGATAAAATGATAAGATGTAGTAGTTATATGCTAATGAATGATCCTATTTCCTCTTCTATGTTTGTGGGTAGTTTCCTTCCTATAGCCATGTGCCTTGCAAGAGTATTAATTGGAATCTAACACTTCTTTTCTGATATTAATGATGAAAATATATATGTCTTGAAGGTTGTGTGTGCATTGATTATGTTGCAGGGATCAGTCGTGGTGAATTAAAGATCAACATCGTGATGCTGAAGAAGTAAAAGAAAGCCGTTGCTGCAAAGACACGATCATGTTGAAGAGGTCGATCAAGAAGTTGAACTAAGTTAAGGCATTTGTACAAGATCTTTGCAGGAAGAACAAGTCAATTCAGTTTCCTGTAAAGACAACACGTGGCTCTAGAGGCACCACATACTATATTCTGGGAAGACTTATTCTCTATGGCTGATATTTCTGTTATGAAGCATTATGTATCTATAACGATCCTTATTAATGGAGTGATCTTAGATTTAGGGATTAGTTGTAGATTTCCTTTAAATAAGATGACTATTGTAACTCTTTGGAGTTAGTCGAGTTAGCATTTATTTTTTGAATAGAATTTGAAACAATTGTTATACTGTTTTATTTTATCCAGTGTATTTTCCATGAATGAATAGAATGCACAAGTTGAGTTCAATTATGTTATCTTGATTGTGTTTCTATTCACTCATCCAAGGGGGCCCACTTGGTGAGTAAATTCCCTTGTTAGGGTAGAGTTCATTTCCATTTTTTAGAGAGGTAAAATAGAACTTTGTTGTTCCTGCAGCCACTAGTAATAGAATTAGTAGACTGTTCCTGTAGCATAGGCGGGTAGAGAAGTTCCTATCTGTAATTACTGTTTTCCTAGAGTAAGAGCATTTATTTGAGTTAGCATATATTTCCTAAAGCTTAATGCATTTCAAATTCATAGGTTTAGCCATGAGAATCAATGGAGTTTGAAGCATATACTTTGCAAATTCCATTCCAAGTTTACATCCCTGGTCGATAATTAAATGAGACTGAATAATCTAATTAGCAACCATTTTGGGTGTCCAATCCTAAAATAAGTGGTCTAATGCTATGGGTTTCTAAGACAATTTTTTAGCCATGCAGATGGTATCTTAGGCAAGGTCCAAATAATGCATACCTAAATTCTCTGCTTGTTTTCTTGTCGCTTGGGGTAACTAAAGAAGTTACTTTCATTGGTGAGAATTTGGAACGAGTAAGGGAGATTTTGGAATGAGAAAGTGTGTGGGGAAATGTATCCTTATGCTACCATGGTTTGGGTACCGAGCCTTGGGGATCATGATCATTGGTTTTCACTGAAGGGGAGCTATGTGTTTGTGGTGATTGACCTAAGGACATCCTTCTTTGTTGAGGATGTTACTCTGTAGCACATGGTAAAGACAAATGAAAATTATGTGAGCAATGGGTTGCAGTATCAAGGAGAAGATACTTTTGACTCTGATTTGATTTGGAGAAGACTCATTCGGAGTGTGCTGGAGCAAAATCTGGCAAACTTAAGGTCTTCTCAAGATCTGATTATTCTCTATGATTCAAAATAGGAAGTAGGGGATGCCACACTGCATGGCTGTGCTGGTTGGACTTCATGGGGGAGATTCTTGGGATATGAAGCCCAATGGTCACATGACCGTTCACTTTCCTCGTTCTCTTCATATTCGAAGAGCTCTCTATAAAGGGGCAGTCATGTACTGTATTATCTATGGATTATTGATTGGATATGGTTAGTATTAGACTTCTGTGCTTCAAGTGTGGACGTAGGTAAATTGCCAAACCACGATAAAATCGTGTCTATTGTGCTTATCTTCTTTGTATTGTATTTACATTTCCGTTTCTTTGTTTGTATTAATATTTACAATATAATCCAACTTATGTAATATACAGAGGCAATTCTTTTATGTATAATATCTCTGAGAAATAAAGTAATGTTTTGTTGATCACATCCAATGTAAAAGTTATGTAGTATCATTCTTCAATAGGTTTTCTTGGAGGAAGGGTGTTCACTTCTCTAATGCCGAGTGAATGTATATATTTTATTTTTGTAGTGTATTTTATTATTTCTAATTTATTTGAATTGATTAAATATTAGAGATAAATATTATTATATGTATATTAGAGCTATTGTAATTTTAGGTTTATAATATTGTTTGATAAATGCAATTTTAGGTTTATAATAACTATTAATAAGAGTTTGATTAATATTAGGTTTATATTAATAATAAATATTAGAACTATTGTAATTTATGTAGTTGTTATTTAATTTGCATTGGATTCCATGTTTGAGATTTAATTTTGTGGTTTGTGTTAAAGTTGTTTCAAAGTTTGCAAAAAATTCTGCATAGTTCCTGTCACCAGCTCCATTTCAATTTGCAATAGGTTTATTTTCTTAGCTGCACTCATCCCCACTCATCTCACGACTCTCATCCCTTCAATTGGCATATAGCCATAACACATCTCACAACTTTGCGCCCCCAGATTGACACATATAGACCAAACTAAAATTCATTATAAAGTGTTAAATCTTTCTTATTATTTGCCCTAGTGTTGGCCTATCACTACCCATGTAGTGGGAATTCCTAGATAATTATTTTCTTCATTGACATATTTGATACAAGAGTTTGATTGTAGTTTATGAGTTTATATGGTGTTTCTTATAATGAGTTTACTAATGTTGATTATTATTAGGCGGTATGAATGGTTGGGTGTATTTGTTAATCCCTAAGTTTTGTTGATAATTAGTGACCAACACTTAGTCATTTACTTAGGCAGTTTTAGTTGGTTATCACTGTGGCCAAGCTAAAAATATTCAAGGCTGAGAAACATTGCCGAGAAGGAATATAGGTTGCTAAGTTACATTCATGCCGAGCCGAGTAGAATACTTAAGTGCCCAGCGACAGAGATGTTAAGTGCTGAGTAGAATAGTTTTTGCATACATGTTAGGATTGATTCAAACTTTGAGGTCAAATGTTCAAGCTGACTTGTATGAGCTTTGGGCTGACATATTTAAGCATTTAATATTTATCTACAGAGTTATTTATGCATTTAATTGTTTTATCCTATGCATGGTATGGAGCCAATTAGAAAATTAGGATGCCTTGGAGGCATAAATATTAGATCTTGATCTCGCCAACAGATTCGTAAAGACATATAAGATTTCTACTAACCCTATTATTTAAGAGAGATACACAGAGATAAGGGTTGTGTGTTCATGAGAGATGAACAATGAGTTATTTAGAGAAGAAGCCTAGATCAAGTAGAGTGACAGAGCAGTGAATAGTAGAGAAAAGACATATCAGATTGTGAGATCACAGAAGGTATTGGAAAGAGAAGATTCGTCATCAACATCTAAGTGCATAACAAAGGATCACTACTTGAAACATTCTAATAGGTGTATCAGGTGAAATCTCTTAACAGAGTGGTTCTAACAGACCTACTTTAAATCTCTTAGCTGAGTGCTTACTTTATTGTAAGTTGAAATCCTTTTAAAAGGTAGATTGTAATGATCTTTAGTTCTTAACCGAATAGACCTTTAACCAGGTAGATTGCATTTTGTAATCAAAATCTTGTAGCCCTAACAGGCAAAATTTATTGTTGCAGTAGTGAAGATTTTGTGGGTGTCATCCCCACCCCAGTTTTACCTATTTGGGTTTCTGGGTTACCAAAATTTTGTGTTATGGATTATATACTTCATGTTGTGGATGCTATCTGATGTTAGGTTAAATTCATATATGTATGAATGTGGATCAATTTGTTTTAAGAGATTAAGTTTTAACATCTGATTCACCCCCCTCTCAGTATCTTGCTTTCCCAATATTATACTTCCAACAAATTATATCAGAGCACAGTTCTCCTATAAAATCTTTTAATCAACTTGTGAGTACAGATCTTGAGATGGAGGTTTACAAGTTGGGTAAAGTCATTGAGAATCAAAAGATTGAGATTCAACTAGCATTACATCAGCTTGAGATAGAAAGACATGAATTGAAGAAATCATTGACAGCTAGGAAAGATTTGGCCAAACAAATGAATGATACTCATTATCAAGAAGATGACACTGCAAATCTATTTTAGAATGGAGAATCTACTGAGAGCGATGCAACAATTACAGATCTACTCAAAAAGAACAATGTACTATGTGAAGAAGTCAGGAACTTGAAAAGAGAAGAAGAAATGCAGATAGTAGGACTATGTGAAGTAGTGGAACAAATAAAGAAAGTTGAAGATGACAAAGCTATGACAGAAGAAGATAAAAGAGTGATAACTGTTAGACTTGATGAAAGGAAACATGATGTACAAATGATGACAACCAATCAGGTTGACATGGAAAATCAACGGCTACTTGAAAATTAGGAGATTAGTAGGAAAGATATGGAAATGATGAATCTAAGATCTAAGAACGATCAATTGAAAGATGATATGAGATCTGAGAAGGAATTGAATGAAAGGTTGAACAAACCTAATGAAGCCTTGACTCATTTTGAGAATTTGATGGAAACATCAAGGAGACCAAAAGATTCTTCTGGATTAGGTCACACTAAACCAAAGACATCTACTGAGAAAGGAGAATCATCTAAGAATGGTGAAAGGAGGAAGGAAAAGACAAAGAACAACAAACCTGTTTTCCACCACTGTGGAAAACCAGGTCATACAACAAAAATTTGCTGAAGCAAGAAAGGTAAGTCTAATCCTAAAACTAAGTTCAATGGTTACTATTTTAATTGCAAGAAGTTTGGACATAAAGCACATGAATGTTGGGCTGAAGCAAATGATGCACCTCCCAAACCAAGATTCAATGGGTATTGCTGCAAGTGTCAGAAATATGGTCATAAAGCACAAGACTGTAGATCCAACACTAAACATCAATGGACATCTAAGACACAAACAAAAGCACCCAAGAAAGGCAACACTTACAATTGGGATTATAACACAAGGAAAAGTTGTCATTACTGTGAAGAATATGGACATGCACTTGAAGATTTCTTAAAGACACATTTTAGAGGAAAACCTAAGAGTTGGATGAATGGAAGCCTAGTTTGCTTTAGTTGTTTGAAGATTGGTCACACTAAGAGAGAGTGTAGGATAAGAGTACCTGCTCCTACTGTTGAAGAAATAAGAGCACAAATGAACTAGACATGGGTAAGGAAAATAGAGCAGAGAAACAGTGAAACTACTAAAGCCGAGGTCACCCAATCCAATGGATTAGGTGATCACACCATCTCTAACTGAGCAATAGAGGTATGTAAGGAACTGCATTTAAATTTCAAATCTTACATCAGTTCCTGATATGTAAATGTGCCAAAGTCCATATTTGCATATGTTGAGATGCACCAGGACATGTTTGTGACAAATTTTGAGAAGAGTTAACTGCACTATAGGTGCCAAGTTGGTTGGCCAAGTAAGTTTTGTGATGGCTGAGTATGATAAGCCAAGTGGTATGCAAGTTGTGTTAGTCGGCCAATGACAGCTGGTTAGCACTAACCCAATGGCTAGAGAATTTATTGCTTACCTACCTTGACCTTTCAAGTCTATATAAGGATAAACCATTTATTCTTCATTTTACGTTGTGATTTTCAGTATTCACAGAGTGATTGAAGAAGTTGCAGAATTGATCTTAGCGAAGTTTGTATCGAAGATCTTGCTAGCGTGCCATCGACAACCCTAAGGTGAGCAATGTGAAGTGCTACTTGTTGAGGTACCGTGTTCTTCATTTTTGAACCCTAATTTCAGAGATTATGGCTGCAAGTTCTTCCACACCAGTCAAGGGTATGGAAGAGGAGCTAAAGAAAATTAAGCTAGTGAGAAGTGATGTGTGTGCACCTCCTAACTTTCGAGTCGTTCCTAAAAGTGCAATTTTGGGTGATCTTAACGGAGCCCTCTCATCTATTCCACCAAAGGTACTTATGATCCACGATGTTAGCTCTTGTTACATGGTAAATATTGGTGAAGTAGGTGACAATGAATTGAGGGAATCCTACAAGTTGTGCAAAAATGGAGTTTTGAAGGAAAAATTCAAGCATTTAGCTGACAAAGGGTTAACTCATGCCCTATATTTTTTGCCAGACTTCAAAGATGAATGGATTAAGGTTGTTCTAATCCAAGTTCATAATATACATATGTGGCTGGAAAATGGATCAGTTAGGATCACTAAAGACATTATTCATCGAGTAATTGGATATCCTTTTGTTAGCGGAAAATGAACGATGAGAGACCAAAGTAAAGAAGAAATAGCAGCTAACACAAGAGCTATCTGGAATAATAAAGGTATGACTATCTCTACAATTGAAGATTTATAACTTGACTTTGGAGTGAGAGTGATTGCACATAAGTTCTATCAATCAAGCCGACTGGATAGTGTTCCCTGCATAGCTGTGGACCAAGCATGAGAAGATAGTTAAGAAGAATCACACCTACAACCTTGCCGAGCTATAGTTGACACAACAAGCTAAGAACCTATTATCTATCAGAAAAGCTAATAGCTCATCATGTAAGTTTGGTTCTTTACTAGTTTGCATATTATTTTATGTACAGAAGTCATTTCCTACGTTGGGAAATATTGTTTGGAAGAAGGATAGACCTATTACTGTGCAGATTAGTGAATGTATTCAACAATTAGGCAATAATTTCAATAGTATTATGGGAAACTACTTTGTGGAATTCAAAAAGAGAATGA
>MU227995.1:1203929-1230839 GCA_018584345.1 Thuja plicata | reverse complement strand
GTATCATGGCTAGAGCCATTTCCCTATGAAGTTAACATTGATGAAACATCAGCAGCTATCACAACACTCCTAGCAGAGGAGATTGATACAAAAGCAAAGAGATTTGGAAATTATGATGAAGCTAAGGAAAATATATCCATGAATCTAAAGGTAGGAACCATGGAGAGAAAGAGGAAAAATAATGTGAAGAATCTAAAGAAAATGGTTGGATTGCCAAGTGATGAGGAGCCAGAGGATGCACCTCTAGGCATATCTACTGGACAAGAAGAAGATATATCTGAAGAAGAAGAAGAAAGAGTAAGTGAATAAGAGGAAGAGATTCATGTTAAGGCAAAAGGAAAGAAACTAGTTGTAGCCAAGGTAACTAAGCCTAGCCAAGAAAAACCTAAAGTTACCCGTACCATTACCAATCATCCAAGGACAAGGGCATCTGCTGCTACATCTCCAGTAGTGAAAAGAAAAGTATATGCAAAGAAGGTTGGAGAGAGTAGTTCTAGATCAAAGACTAAATCTGCAACAAAGGATGTGCCGAGCCTACAAGTAAAGAGACCTAGAAGGAAATTGCATTTGGATCTAGAAAGTGATGAAGAAAAGACTGAAACTGATGAACCTAGCAACATACCAACAACACTATTCAAAAGACCCACTGATATTAATGAGGTATGTGAGAATTTGAGGAATTTTGCAGGGTTATCTGGATTTAAGTTTATCAAGTATGAAAAATTGAATGTAGAGGATAAGCATAAAGTTTAGGAAGCTCTACTAGATATGATGAGTGATTTCAAGATAACTCCTATACAGATAGGAAACAATGTGCTGAGTGAACTATATGAGTTCCTATCTAGTAAATGGGAATTTTCACTTACTACTGAGAGACAGATTAGAGAAGGTATGTTAGCTAAGGTTATCCATGAGTTGACTAAGAAACAAAGAGCTAAATTTATTGAGGAATACAAGCATAAATTTCAACCTAAACTCAGAGGATATGCTGTTTTGAAAAATGATATTGAAAGTATAGTATAGCAGAGTACAAGGATATGGAAGGAAATCTTTGGATTGATAGCTCCACAAAAGGAGAAAACTGATGAAGGAACATCTGAGTAGAAGGATAAAGAAGTTGAAACCACCCCTGCAGCACAGAAAATAAAAGAAAAAATTGCTACTGAGCCTTACAAGACTGAAGTAGAACCAAAAGAACAAATAGATACAGTAAACACTATTGATTTGATAGCAAATAGTCCAATTGACATCACAATTGATGACTCTAGTAATTTGGATGTTGAGGGTCAGGATGAGCCGATAGATAAAAGTAGAGAATCACCTATTAAGGCTACTGAGGCTGAAGGAGAGAAGAGTATAGAGAAACCTGAAGATAAATTTGAACAAAAGGAAGTAGAGAAGGAGAAGACAGTTGAACAAGAGGTAAATATACAAAATTCACCTATTTTAGAGGTTGTGAAAACAATTTTAGATAGTGGAAAGGAGATGAGGGATACTAACAATGAGCATAAGGATAAATAGGTAGTGCAAGTGTTGGTTGATTTACCACACTCTGCATCATCCACTCCCACTGGACCTAAAATAGGAGGTATGCCTGATCAACAAGCAATTTTGACTGAATTGAAAAATGCAATGGTGAATACTACTGAAACAGGAAAAGGTATTAAGGAAACGAAGCCGAGCAGTAGCTCACCTGAATTTAAGAGGAGGAAAGTTATGAAGAAGAAGTCTCTCACTCTTGATGTCACATTAGATGAAGTGATTGTGATTCCACAATGGGATCCCAATGTTTTATCTTATGAATAGATTGAGACTCTTCAAGAATTACTCAAGAGGAAGAAAAAGAAGGAAGAAATGAAAAGAGAGCAGAAGCAAAAGCAGGTGTTACATGACATCAAGGCTATATTTGTAAAAGCTTTTGACATGGAGGATGAAAATCCTCAAGCTCCTATTCTTGAATAGCTAGTTCATATTGTGCAGAAGGTAAATGATGACAACATTGAATCAAATGAGAAGTTATTGCAATGGTCTGAGAGGAAATTTGAGAACAATGTACTGGCAAAAATCTCAGGATAGATTGCGACAAAGCAGGTTGAACTTTCTTCTCTTGTAGAAATTTTGGAGGAAGTTGCAACTAATGTTTATTCTTTGTATAAGAAGTTATGTGATGTTGAATTCTTCACAAAGGATAATCTACAATTTATAGAGAAATTGCAATTAGACTTGAAGTCAACTGGGAGTTCACTGAGTATGGATGCTAGCACTAGCTCCTTACATTTTAACAGATTGACTAATGCATAAAGGAGAATAGCCAAGCTCATGGATGAAGATGGTTAGATAAGGGCCAAATTGATTACTATTCAGACCAACCTGATACCTCATCTGGAGGTAATTCAGAAAGAACTTTTAGCTACAAAAGAATTGGTTAAGAGAAATGCAGATCTCTCTGCTGTAGAAAGTTTAGTGACTCTAGCTACCGAGCTAGAAGTCAAATTAGAGGTTATGAAGTTTGTTAAGGATAGTTGGGACACTGCATTTGCTTCCACCTTACAAATTCATAAATAGTTCTTGGATAAGTACAACTTAACCCCACCTATAATCAGTGACAAAAACAAGGGGGAATATGACAAGGATATAGCGTAAGAGGAACAATATAGGTATAATTGTAAATTTTTTATTTTTTTAAGGCATGTATACTATGTAAATTTTTGTATGTAGTATGGAGTACATTGTGTACTTAGGCAACATTTTGGATGGAACGAATCAAAATGATAAGTGTGTTTTTGCCACTAATATCAAAGGGGGAGATTGTTAATCCCTAAGTTTTGTTTATAATTAGTGACCAACACTTAGTCATTTACTTAGGCATTTTTAGTTGGTTATCACTATGGTCGAGCTAAAAATATTCAAGGCTGAGCAACATTGCCGAGAAGGAATATAGGTTACTGAGTTACATCATGCCGAGTCGAGTAGAATACTTAAGTGTCGAGCGATAGAGATGTTAAGTGTCGAGAAGAACAGTTTTTGCATACATGTCAGTATTGATTCAAACTTTGAGGTAAAATGTTTAGGCCAACTTGTATGAGCTTTGGCCCGACATATGTATGTATTTAATATTTATCTATGGATTTATTTACACATTTAATTATTTTATCGTATGCATGGCATGGAGCCAATCAGAAAATTAGGATGCCTTGGAGGCATAAATATTAGATCTTGATCATCGATCTAGATCTCGCCAACAGATCCGTAAAGACATATAAGCTTGCTTCTAACCCTATTATTTAAGAGAGATACACAGAGAGAAGGGTTGTGTGTTCATGAGAGATGAATAGTGAGTTATTTAGAGAAGCCTAGATCAAGAAGAGTGACAGAGCAGTGAATAGCAGAGAAAATACATATCAGATTGTGAGATCACAGAAGGTATTGGAAAGATAAGATCTGTCATCAGCATCTGAGTGCATAACGAAGGATCACTACTTGAAACATTCTAATAGGTGTATCAGGTGAAATCTCTTAACAGAGTGGTTCTAACAGACCTACTTTAAATCTCTTAGCCGAGTGCTTACTTTATTGTAAGTTGAAATCCTTTCAAAAGGTAGATTGTAATGATATTTAGTTCTTAACTGAACAGACCTTTAACCAGGTAGATTGCATTTTGTAATCAAACTCTTGTAGCCCTAACAGGCACACTTTATTGCTGCAGTAGTGAAGATTTTGTGGGTGTCATCCCCACCTCAGTTTTACCTATTTGGGATTCTAGGTTACCAAAATTTTGTGTTATGGTTTATATACTTCATGTTGTGGATGCTATTTGATGTTAGGTTAAATTCATATATGTATGAATGTGGATCAATTTGTTTTAAGAGAGTAATTTTTAAGATCTAATTCATCCCCCCTCTTAGTATCTTGCTTTCTCAATACTGTACTTCCAATAGTATTGGCATGTTTTGTGTGATAATTTGCACCAAGACTGATAAACTGAAACGGTGTTATACGTTGTTGAAAACTTACATATGTTTAGAGGGAGGGGAGTGGATCAACATGCACTAAAAATTAAGCAATTATTAACCACTCATTCCATTAAACTTAAGTGCAGAACTAAATCACTAAAAGAAAAAGAACAAAACACCTAACATTAGGTTTTTAATGTGGAAAACCCAATGTAGAAAAAATCACGGTGAGAAGCACACTCACTATATTAAGAATTAATTAAAATATTGTAGGTCAGAGGCCAAAGAGATCACCACTCCTAATATAGACTTACCACTAAGGCACAATACCTTAGGGAAAGAAAAAAGACATGATAATAATTTAATATAAAAAATTATTTAGAGAAAGTTATGTAACAAAATTGATTACAAGGAATTATACTAAATAAGCTAGGTACATGTGCATTCTCTAAAATGTTGATTATAGTTTACTAGTTATACATTTGTAACTGATTTCATATCTACTTGTCTACCCATTCATACTTTTTATCAAGTCATAATATCTCGCAAATAGTCATACATAACACTTCATCAATATTTGAAGGATACATGCGTATATATCTATTGAAACACAAAATAAAACTCTTTTGGCCAACCTACTAAGATGTAGCATGTAATACATGAACCATTGTATCTAAACATAATCTCCAACACACACAAAAATAAATAATGTTTTTGAATAATAACACCATGTCATCAGTGACCCCTATGGCCCCTGTCCCTAATGTGGTGGCCCCTAAGGCCCTTGTCCTTGATCCTGATCCTGTCCCTGATCTGATACCTACATGCCTAGGACTATAGGTGGTTGCCTCCCTACAAGTATCTCTACCTATCCCTACCTCCTCTATGCGGTAACCCTTGGCCAGACTCTCCTCCCCCCAGCCCCTCCTCTGTCTCCTCCATCCTCACTGTCATCATCTCCATCCTGCCTTCCTCCATCTCCAGGCTATTTATCTGCCTTTACTACCCTTGGTATGGTCAGTCTGATTGGTCTATGTATCGCCTGCCACTGAGCATATGCTGGGATAACTCCAGCATCCTGTAAGTAACCTTGTGCCCTAATCCATGGAACCTCGATCATCCCAACAAATGATGCTTGTGTTATCAGAGGATCCAATCCCATCCCCCAAGTACTCCCCACCTCTCATGTCACCAACGGATGCAGGAATCCATCTGGAATGACCTCCTGTATCTGACCCATCTACCTTCGTACTCTCAGTGGCATGTACATGGAAATCATGTAAGTAGTCCGCTCAATCAACCCATAGTCCATCTGAACAAATCTCATATAGTATGATTCATAAAACCCATCCTCTCCATACCCGTCCTACTGTGGGACCTAGTGTCCCCATACCTCGCACCTTGCATAGAGTTCCCACTAAATATCTCCCATCTCATCTATCCTCCGTTGCCAGTATCCAATTGATTCTGTGGCCTCCTAGCTGATAGGTGGCATGTATCTAAATGCGAATGGCTCATAAGCTACTCTGGTCTCCCATGGCCTGATTAGTCATATGACCACAATATGCTCCCATGCCCATACAAGTAGCAGCATACATCCTGGCCCTAGTGCCCTACCCTTACAATAGGCACACATGTGTAAATCATAGTATAGCTACCCAAGAATCATGTAACCCTAGTAGTACTGGTCAGCATCATCTACCATACTACTCAAAACTCGAGCCCAACCTATAGGAAATCCCTTACCTACATGATCAGGCATCAACCGTCCCCCAATCAGTCCGGCCAAATATAGCACCACCACTACAATCATGGCTGAACTGCCATTTCTCCTATCTAGGACATCCACTGCCATGAAGTTGGCAGGTTTGCATATCTCCACCTAAACGCCATCTCCATGTATGGCTTTGAGCCCTCAAAATAGTACTCGGGTATCAGTCCCTGAATAGGCACTTTGTAGATCCTCCACACATCATGGAGGGTGATCATGGCTTCCCCTATAGGGAAGTGAAAGCTCGAGGTGGTGCTATGCCACCTCTCAATCATTGCAGATATAAGCACATTATGCACTCTCAAATGGGGGCAGTGGTGTATGTGCTCCAGCTCACAAAGTGTCACAATCCCCCACTCTGCCACAGTCACCTCATGCTCCAACACCATGGTCGTTGGGAAGCACTCCCTCGGCCCGAAGGTAATAGTATCCTCCTACATCCACCCAGTTCATGTCAGATATCAAATAGCATTTTGGGGCATCAAAATATGCCCCTAGCCTGATCCAGGGCATCAAAAAATGCTCCCAAACCCTTTCCTCACTCTCTTTTTCTTCCATTTTTAGGTCAATTGACAGAGACATTGATTCACCCTTGCAAATGGTGAATCTTCACAAACATCAATCTACGGAGACAACGGTTTAGGCCGCCGCCTCTTTGTCACGCAGACGATAGAGTTCTAACTCCGCCGTCTCCGCCGGTCTTCACCCCCTCTGCCCTTGCAAATAGAGATTGCCCAATCTCCATCTGTTTAGATGTCGATCGTTGATCAGTTGTCTGTGAGGACAATGACCTGTCGATCACCGTCTATGCAAACGGTGGTCAGGTGACCGCCGTCTGCGCTACGAGTCAGTTTTGAGTGCATTAATGGTGCCATAAATGCTTTAAAAAACATTAAATGCATAAACAACAAGGAGGCCTTGGAATACTCACCGGTGGTCCATCATTTGTAGGTCGCTAATGGATTTGAATGTGCCACCCACACTATGCATTCTCTCACTCTGCTTCCATTGCTCTTCTCTTCTTCTACCTTTTTCTCTTTGTGAGTGAAAGTGACCTCTCTTTGGGTCCTGGTGGACTATTTATAGCCCCTTGGGGCTCATTTCTTCTGTCCTTTTTCCCATTCCCCACTCTGGTCCCCATTTTCCCTCTATTTCTTTTGGACACGCCATGCAATTAGTCTTATTTCCCTCTCTTCCTACCTTTTTTCAAGAAAATTTTATTAAAATTTTTATTTTTTCCTATTATTTTCTCGAGGGGGCACACTCCTCCACTCTCGCTACCTTAGGTTTTCCTGATCTTTCTGGGGGCATCTTATTTTCTTTTCTTTGACACAATGTCACTTTCGATGCCGCATCAAAGAGGGGCTAAATGTAGACATCTAAAATTGTCCTTATATCAATTTAATTAATATTCCCATAGGATTATAATTGATTTTAATTAATTATATTTGTTATATTCTTCTATTTATTTAATTAAATATGATTCACTTTCCTTAGTATTTAAATTTAATTTAAATACTATCCCCTTTAGTGTATTAAATTTTATTTATATACATTACCTACTATTAATCCCTTTTAAATAAATTTTTAATTTATTTATTCCTCCACATGACTTAAATTCTACTAAACCATAATTAATCTAAATTTTAATTTAGATTAAGATAATTTGAACCTAGATCCTACCCTACCTCACATCACTCTCATCAAATAAACCTATTCACTAATTAACTAAGGTTAATTAGGCTAATTTCTTGATTCCTACACAAATTAGTCCTAATTATTTTCTCACACATGTGTGAGCAAATTTCCAAAAATTGTCTTTTCCAAATAATCCTTATTTGGTGCCAACAAGGTTTATTACACCCATCATGATACCCTCTTACACTTTCTAAAAGTGTTTCATTGGACCAAAACTCCTACACCTCTTACAAGATCCTTCACATTTCTACTTTAAGTACACCTTGACCCATCACATCAAAATTTTCTCACACATGTGTGAGCAAAGTGGGCCTATTTAATGGCTTATGTGTCCCTCATGTGACACCTATGTGGATGCCACATGAGCTCCACCTCATCCAAGCCCTCTCTCTCCTCCAAAAAATCTATAAATAGAGGCCATTGTCAAGAGTAAATCATCTCTCATTTATGCATCGTTATCATTCTAGTTTAGTGCATTTTCAAGTTTATGTTTCTTGAGAAATATAGAAATCACATCTTAGGTAATCATGGTGAATGAATCTTAGTTTTTCTTTGATATTGCATATCATCCTAGTGTAGTATTTGCATCTTCATCCATATTTGGTGAATGGCTTGAGACAAGTTCTTCATACTTGTTCTTGAGCTCTTCATCACCCATTAGCTTGCATTATAGCTTTCATCCATCAAATATAGTAGGATTATGATATTATGTTGGGAGAGCACACCCACAATTTTCTAAGAGAAAATCAACAAGGCTTGGGTGCACTTGTTTGGCTCATCGGAGGTTGTGATGAGATCTCTTGTTGTTTTTGTAGTTTGCTTCTTAGACATGTTTAGTGTAGTTTATTGATTATATATCTCTAATGTTTGCATGTATGAGCATGCTCCCAATAGGTTATATTTTATAACATACAACTACAACCCATGAAGGTAACAGACAACTTTTTACTTCTTAGGTTCTACTTGACCTGTTCTAATGAGGACTCGGTAGAACTCTTCTATATACTCCTGCAAAGATTTTCCCGCTTGTTTCAACCCTTGCATTTTCCTCAGAAAATCAAGCTCATAATCAACAAGAATGAATTGTCTCTTCAATTTCTCTAGCATTCAGTCCCATCTTGTGATTTTCTCCTTTCCTCTTCTATTCCTCTCCAATTGAATCTCCTACTGCCTGATTTTTGCATGGTCCTTCAATTTGGAATTCAAAAATTTGACCCGATCTGGATATTCAACATCTTCATACTCAAAATATTCTTCTAGATCATTGATCCATTCGATGAGCTCCTCTGGATTAATATTTCCAAAAAATGTGAGAACTTCAATCTTTGGTCTCTTTCCAATCTTGGAAATGGCCCTTGAAAGCATATCCTCCCTAGCATCTCTAGGTGCTTATAGTGCTTCCTATTCACCTTGTCCTTTTTCTTTTAATTCCTCTTCACTTTCATCTCTACCCTTAATATTCACTCCTCTACACAGCTCCTCTTCCAATGCTTGCACTTGTCTCTGGAGGGCTCTAAAACCCTCTTCTATCATACCTGTAGCTCTTGTGCCACAGTTCCTTCGTCGAGGCATTTTGGATCTTATCACTCGCACCCACAACCATAGTCCTGGTGCAAACTGCCTCACAGTCATGATCTGTCTATACACGTAGAAACTCCTTCTCTGATACCACTTAATGAAGGGTACTCCCCTTATTAACACAAACACCACAATAAAATTGAGAAAAACCAACGATTTGCAAAGATAGGAAATGAGATTTCTATTATCCATAATGAAATGAAATTACAATATTTTGAAATGTAACATGCACATTTAGAAATATAACATGCACAGCCACATGCACATTTTATTATAATAATCTACAAGCTATAACCACCAGATGCATAACCCAGAATTTCCCTAAACAACCCTACGAGCCTTCAATATATAGGAAATTTTAACTTCCCAAGAAGATTCTAGAAATAAAACCCTAAAGTTTGAGGCCGACCACCCCTAAGATATTATTACTCATTTTCATTACATTATAATAGGCCCAAACAACTTCGGAACCCAATAAGAAATTTTGGAAGAACTTTAACTTTTTCAAATTCAGGTAGCGTAAATTTTGGAGACCATAAATCATCACCCATTGACCTGATGGGCCACCATAACCCCATTTTAGAAATTCCACAAAGTTCTCTAGAATGCTAAACTAGAAAAATCTTTAGTCAGCCAAGTTTTTGATCCCATTCGGAGCCTCTAAACCCTTCAAAACTGAGTTTGAAGTTTCTGTACCCTGCTACCAATATCAAAAATATTCAACATCTACAAAACAAGACTTGATTTGGCAATGAAAATTTACTAGTAGGTTGATACAATCAAAGTGAACCTCCAAGAAATAAAATAGAACATTCTAAGCTTAAACAAAAAACTTACTAAAAATAGTAACTTTCTAGAAATTGTAACTCTGCACAAAATAGCCCTTATTGAAAAGAAACCATAAAATATTTTTGGGTGATGCAAGATTGCTCTGACACTTAGGATGCTCCTGCATCAGACACTCATGGTAATTTGAGAAGTGACCCTACCACATCTTAGGTGGTCAAAGGAAAACCAAGATGGGTAATCTCCTCCCTTGATAGCCATGATGAATCTTCTACAGGTCATCCTTTCCATTTGACCAAATATTCTTCATATGTCCAGTTCCTTGTGGTTCTTCCAACATGACTATCCAAAATGTATTCAATCTCCTCTGTAGCTGAAGTAGTTGCTAGAATATTTCACTCTTCTTCTGTGATTTGATCCTCAACACCTCCCTCATGATATTTTGTCAAATCTAAAATGTTAAATACTAGTGAAATATTGAATTCATTGGGAAACTCTGCTTCATAAGCATTTCCTGAATCATTCTTCTTAAGTATTTCACATGGTCCAAACTTGTTCATCTTCAACTTATTATATGTTCCTACTAGAAATCTCTCCTTTCTCAAATGAACCGTGACTTCATCTCCCACTTGGAATTCCTTATGCCTCCTTTTCTTGGCTGCTTTAGCCTTGTACCATGTATTCATTTTATTAATATGTTGCCTCACCTCCTCATGCAAATTCTTCAAGTGTTCTACAAAGTCTTTAGCTTCAGTGCTACTTGTCTCTCATCTGTCCAAATTTCTTAATTCTGATACATTTCTGGGACTACTTCTATGTACTATCCTGAATGGTGATTTACTAGTGCTCCTATTGAAAGAATTATTATATGAAAATTCTGCCTGTGGTAAAACCAAATCTGATCCCTTTGATTTATCTCCAACCAAGCATCTCAACAAGTTCCCCAAACTCCTATTCTCAATTTATTTATGTCCATCAGTTCGTGGATGGTGTGTTGCACTAAACTTCAAATCTGTCTTCAACTTTTTACACAAGGTTCTCCAAAAGTACCCAACAAACTTGGTGTCCCAATCTAAAACTATTCCCTTTGGTCATCCATGTAGTCTTACCACCTCCCTGGAAAACAATTCTTCTACATGAACAAAATCATTAGTCTTCTTACAATTAATGAAATGTGTTATTTTTGAAAACCTATCCACCACTACAAAGATGGAATCACGCCCTCTCTAAGTTCTTGGCAGGCCAAGAACAAAGTCCATACTAGTATCCTCCCATGGTTTCTCTAGTATAGGTAGTGGCTAATATAAACCTATATTCTTCTTTAGTCCTTTTTCCATCTGACATAGTTTGCAACTTGGTACAAATTTCTTAACATCTTACTGCAACTATGGCCAATAATAGTTCTCACTAACCAGAGAAATGGTTTTATCTCACCCAAAATGTCCAGCCAGTCCTCCACTATGCTTTTATTTGATTATATTCTCCCTCATGGAACTCCTTGGAATGCACAACTGACTACCTCTGAAGAAGATATCATCCTGGACTATGAAATCCAACCATTTGGTTCTATCCAGAGTAACAGGTTCTCTAATAGCTTTCCAAGGTTCACCAAAATCCTGATCTACGGGATACAAACTCTTAAATTCCTTGAACCCAACAACCTCAATTTGCATCTTTGTCAGAAAAATTAGCGTTCTACTAAGGGTATCTGCAACCCTATTAGACTTCCCACTCTCGTGTTTCAAACTAAAAGTATAACTCTGCAAAAACTCAACCCATTTCAAATTCCTTTGATTCAACTTTCCTTGACTATTCAAATATTGCAAAGCTTGGTGATCAGTAAATAAAACAAAATCTTTTGGAAAATGATAATGTCTCCACTTCCTCAATGCCTAAACTATAGCATAGAACTCCTGATCATAAACAAAATATTTTCTCTTTGCACCATTAAATTTCTCACTAAAATAATCATTGGGTTTACCTTCCCTACTCAAAATGGCTCCAATAGCATTACCACTAGCATCACAGTCTACTTGAAACACCTTGTTAAAATCTAGAAGTGCTAAAACAGGGTGTTCTGTAACTTTTCTTTTCGACAATTCAAAACTCTTATTTTCCCCTATATCCACTTAAACTCTTTCCTATCCCCTCTCATTGTTTTAGTCAAGGATCTGCATATACTATTGAAACTTCAAATAAACTTTCTATAAAATCTAGCCAAACCATGAAAAGATCTTACCTCAGTAGCACTCTTTGGTCTAGGCCATTCAAGGCTAACCTTGACCTTCTCTAGGTCCATTTTTAGACCTTCTGTTGAGACTACAAATCCCAGATACACTAACTCCTTCTTCAAAAAACTACACTTCTTCAGATTAATCAACAAATTCTCTTCCCTTGACCTCTCAAACACCTTATGACTATGCATTATATGCTCTTCTAATGTCTTACTGAAGATAAAAATATCATCCAAGTAAATAATAACAAACTTACCCATAAATTCTTTTAGTACTTCATTCATGAGTCGCATGAATGTGTTCGGAGCATTGGTTAGCCCAAAAGACATGACTAACCACTCTTACAAGCCCTCCCTTGTCTTGAAGGTTGTCTTTCATTCATCTCCTTCTCTAATCCTGATTTGGTGATATCCATTCTTTAGGTCTATCTTTGTGAAATACAAAGCTCCACTCAAACAATCCATAATATTATACATTCTTGGCAAAGGAAATCTATAGTTGATGGTGATCTTATTGATAGCTTGAGAATCTGTACACATCCTCCATTCTCCATTTTTATTTGGTGCTAATACCACTGGTACAAAACATGGACTCAAGCTCTCTCAAATCAGTCCCTTATGTAAAAACTCATGCACATGTATGTTCAATTGATCACTCTCTGTTGGTGTATTCCTATCGGTTTCCTTGTTTAAAAAACTAGCCCCTAGGATCAAGTCCATCTGATGACTAATCTTTCTCACTAGTGTTAATTCATCAGGTACATTATCAGAAACAATATCTTGAAGTTCCTCCAACAAGTCGACAACTTCTATAGGTAGATCTTCTACTTCTTCTTTACCCACTTTTGGAATTAGGGAAAAACACATATGCTCATGTCTCATACCTTCTAAGAACTTTCTTCCATTAACTAAACATATTCAAGCATGAATACATACATTTTCTCCTTTTCCTTTAATGGCTTCAGCTTATTTCGGAATCCATCCTTTGTCAAATATTAAGTATTAACATGACCATCATGTATGGCATGCCTGTCAAACTTGAAAGGCCTTCACAACAACAAATGACTTGCATCCATGGGGATGATATCACAAAGTACCTCATCTTGGTAACTTCCAATCTTGAACTTCACTAAGCACTGCTCATTGACTAGGACCTTGTGGTCATCGTGCACCCAGGAACTTCTATATGGATGGCGGTGTTTCTCCCTTTCCAAATTTAACTTTGTGACCATTTCTTCTGATACCAGATCATCAGTGCTTCCACTATCAATAATCACATCACAACACTTATCCTCACACTTGCATCGAGTGTAAAATAGGCTTTTCCTCTGATTTGAGCTATTTTCTTCATTTATCAAGATATAACAACTAGGGTTTCTCCTCTCTCAGCATCATCTGAGTGTTTTGACTGAGCTTCTTCATTTACATGCATAACTTGAGCATGGCCTTTAGTCCTCCTATCCATCCTTCCTTGATGTTGTAGGAATTCATAGGCTCGATGTCCTTCTTCTCTACAATGGAAACATGTCCCATGGAAACCTCCTCTTCCTAGTCCTTTCCCTCTTCCTCTTCATCTCTGATCCCTATTATTTTGTTCACAGGAATGATTGAAATTATTTTCCCTCTGATTCTGACAACTACTTGACTCATCATTCTTTTTTAGATCCTCATTTTGGGCTCCATAAGACCATCATCTGGATCTTCCACCGCAACGTCTTCCACCTTGCTTGCTTTCAAACATCTTGTTCAACTTCTCTTCCACTCTTAGGGAAAATTGGTAGGCCTCTTCAATACTGGTCATTCTAACCAGAGTCAACTCATCCTGAATACTTGGTTTCAACCCATGAAGGTAATGTTCAACTTTTTCCTTCTCAGGTTCTGCATGACCTTTTCTAATGAGGACTCAGTAGAACTCTTCTGTATACTCATGCACATATTTTCCCACTTGTTTCAACCCTTGGATTTTCTTTAGCAAATCAAGCTAGTAATCAACAAAAAAATAAATTTTCTAGATTCAATTTCTCAACCATTCAGTTTCATCTTGTGATTTTTTCCTTTCATCTTCTATTCCTCTCCAACTGAATCTCCCACAACCATATTTTTGCATGGCCCTTCAGTTTGGCCTTCACAAATTTGACCCGATCTGGATCTTCAACATCATTATACTCAAAATATTCTTCTAGATCATTTATTGATTTGATCAAGTCCTCTAGGCTGAGATTTCCCAAAAATGTGTGAACTTCAATCTTGGGTCTCTTTCCAATATTGGAAATGGCCCTCAAAATCCTATCCTCCTCAGGATCTCTAGGCGCTTCTGGTGCTTCCTGGTCACCTTGTCTTTCTTCTTTGAATTCCTCTTCACTTTCATCTATACCCAAAATATTCACTCCTCTATGCATCTCCTCTTGCAATGCTTACACTTGTCTTTGGAGTGCTCTAAACCCCTCTTCTGTCCCACCTGCAGCTCTTCCACTATGGTTCCTTCTTGGAGGCATTTTGGCTCTTATCACTCAAACCCACAACCACAGTCTTGGCACAAACTACCTCATAATCGATGATCTATATACACACTCAGGAACTCCTGCTTTGATACTACTTGATGAATGGTACTCCCCTTATTAACACAAACACACAACAAAATTGAAAAAAACAACGATTTGCAAAGACAGGAAATGGGCTTTCTATTACCACAATGAAATGAAATTACAATATTCTAAAATTTAACATGCAGATTCAGAAATATAACATGCATAGTCACATGCACATTTTATTACAATAATGTGCAATCCATAAGCTTCAGATGCATAACCTAGAACTTCCCTAGACAACTCTATAGGCCTTCAATATATAGGCAATTTTAACCGCCCAAGAAGATTCTAGAAATAAAACCCTAAAGTTTGAGGCTGACCACCCCTAAGATATTATTATTCATTTTCATTGCCATCGAATAGGCCCAAACAACTTCAAAACCCAAACAAATTTTTTGAAGGATCTTTAACTTTTTCAAATTCACGTAGTGCAACTTCTAGAGACCATAACTCATCACCCATTGACCCGATGGGCCACTGTAACCCCATTTCAGAAATGCCATGAAGTTATCTACAACACTTAACTAGTGCAAGATTTAGTCATCCAAGGTTTTGACCCCATTCGGAGCCTCTAAAGCCTTCAAAACTGAGTTCAAAGTTTGTGTACCTTGCTACCAATACCAAAAATATTCAACATCTACAAAAATAGAATTGATCTGGCAATGAAACTTTACTGGAAAGATGATATAATAAAAGTGAATCTCCAGGGAAGAAAATAGAACATTCTGAGCTCAAATGAAAAACTTACTAAAAATAGTAACTTTACAGAAATAGTAGCTCTGCACAAAATAGCCCTTATTGAAAAGAAACCAGAAAATATTTTTGGGTTATGCAAGATTGATCTTACACCTAGGATGCTCCTGCATTAGATAGCTGGGGTAATTTGATAAGTGACCCTATCACGTCTCAGGTGGTCAAATGAAAACCAAGATGGTTAACCTCCTCCCTTGATAGCCATAATGAATCTTCTATAGATTTTCCTTTCCATTTGACCAAATATTCTTCATTTTTCATGTTCCTTATGCTTTTGCCAACATGACTATCCAAAATGTCTTCAATCTCCTTTGTAGCTGAAGTAGTTGCTGGAATATTCTACTGTGCTTCTGTGATCTGATCCTCAACACCTCTCACATGATATTCTGTCAAATCTAGAATGTTAAATGCTAGTGAAATATTGATTTCACTGGGCAACTCTACTTCATAAGCATTTCCTGAATCATGCTTCTTCAATATTTTTCATGGTCAAAACTTCTTCATCTTCAACTTATTATATGTTCCTACTAGAAATCTCTCCTTTCTCAAATGAACCATGACTTCATCTCCCACCTGGAATTCCTTATGCCTCCTTTTCTTGTCTACTGTAGCCTTGTAGTATGTACTCATTTTATTAATATGTTGCCTCACCTCCTCATCCAAATTATTCAAGTGTTGTGCAAACTCTTTAGCTTTAGTGCTACTTATCTCTCCTCTATCTAACTTTCTTAATTATGATGCATTTTTGGGACTACTTCCATATACTATCTAGAATGGTGATTTACAAGTGCTCCTTTTGATAGAATTACTATATGAAAATTTTGTCTATGGTAAAACAAAATCCCATCCCTTTGGTTTATCTCCAACCAAAAATCTCAACAGGTTCCCCAAACTCCTATTCACAACCTTTGTCTATCCATCAGTCTGTGGATGGTGTACTGAGCTGAACTTTAAATCTTTCTGCAACTTTTTCCACAAGGTTCTCCAAAAGTACCCAAAAAAATTGGTGTCCAGATCTAAAACTATGATCTTTGGTAATCCATGTAGTCTTACCACCTCTCTGAAAAACAATTCTGCTACATGAAAAAGATCATTAGTATTCTTGCAAGGAATGAAATGTGCTATTTTTGAAAACCTATCCACCACTACAAAGATGGAATCATGCCCTCTTTGAGTTCTTGGTAGGCCAAAAATAAATTCCATACTAATATCCTCCCATGGTTTCTCTGGTATAGGTAATGACTCATATAAACATGTATTCTTATTCATTCCTTTTTCCATCTGACATACTCTGCAACCTTGTAAAAATTTCTTAACATCTTGCTGCAACTGTGGCCAATAACAGTTCTCACTAACCAGAGAAATGGTTTTATCTCACCCAAAATGTCCAGCCAATCCTCCAATATGCTTTTCTTTGACTATATTATTCCTCATGGAAGTCCTTGGAATGCACAACTGACTACCTCTGAATAACATAACATCCTGGATTATGAAATCTAACCATTTGGTTCTATCCAGAGTAATAGGTTCTCTGGCAAAGCTTAGGATGCAAACTCTTGAGTTCCTTGAACCCAAAAAACTCAATATACATCTCTATTAGAAAAATTAGTCTTCCAATATGGTTATCTACAACCCTATTAGAATTCCCACTCTTGTGTTTCAAAACAAAAGTTTAAATTTGTAAAAACTCAACCCATTTCAAATTCCTTTGATTTAACTTTCCTTGACTATTCAAATATTGAAAATCTTGATGATCAGTAAATAAAACAAAATCTTTTGGAAAAAGATAATGTCTCCACTTCCTCAATGTCTGAACTATTGCATAGAACTCCTGATCATAAACAAAAAAATTTCTCTTTGTCCAAGAAGATTCTAGATATTAAACCCTAAAGTTTGAGGCTGACCACCCCTAAGATATTATTATTCATTTTCATTGCATTAGAATAGGCCCAAACAGTTTCGAAACCCAAAAGGAAATTTTGAAGGAACTTTAACTTTTTCAAATTTAGGTAGTGCAACTTCTGGAGACCATAACTCATCACCAGTTGACCCAATGGGCCTCCCTAACCTCATTTTAGAAATGCCATGAAGTGCTCTATAATGCTTGATCAGTGTAGGCTCCAGTCAGCCAAGGTTTTGACCCCATTCAGAGCCTCTAAAGCCTTCAAAATTGAGTTCAAATTTTCTGTACACTGCTGCCAATACCAAAAATATTCAACATCTACAAAACTAGACTTGATCTAGCAATGAAACTTTACTGGAAGGCTGATACAATCAAAGTGATCCTCCAAGGAAGAAAATATAACATTCTGAGCTCAAACAAAAAAATTACTAAAAATAATTTTCTAGAAATAGCAGCTCTACACAAAATAGCCCTTATTGAAAAGAAACCAGAAATTGTTTTGGGTGATGCAAGATTGGTCGTACACCCAAGATTCTCTTACATTAGTTCTTAAGATCAAATGTGTAGAAAAGCCTAAAAATGAGGAATATGAGACCTAATAGGGCTAAAAGGCTAGTAGGACAAAATTGCACTAGGTTGAAGGAATCAATGAGTGGGAAAAGACTTGTAACCTCAGAGGGAGTTGAAAACATCATGTTTGGACAAGGACAAACACCTCCCCACTTTTGCAAGATCCTAAGGTTGTAATGGAGGTGTAGTGTAGTTTGAAGTGTTAGAAAGAACCAGAAGGAAAGAAGTCATTTTGAACTTGGTAGGTCACCTAGTGAATAGAAGGAGATCTTTCTCCTTAGAAGGACATTGAATGAGGTCCTACAAGTCATGAGGAATGGTTTGAAGGCCTTGACAAGAACATTAGGATTGTTGATGGGTTAGGAATATTGTGGTTCTTAACCAAGACAAGTAAGCAAGCTAGGTTGTATTTATCATATATACACACACACACATATATATATACATATACATATACATACATACATATGTACATATACACACACATATATATACACATGCATACATATATATCCTAAGGGTTAAGGCATCTCTCTCTCTCTCTCTCTCTCTCTCTCTCTCTCTCTCTCTCTCTCTCCCTATGAAAAATATATCTTCCCAATACTATCATAATTCTCCCTTCCCAAAAAGGTGGAATGGGTGATAGAATAACTTGCTCACATTCATTCAAAAGTCATTTTATTACATCCTAAATTAAATGACTCTTCATTTGTGAAGATGTATAAAATCAAAATCACCAAGTGAATGTAGTCTATGTGTCCTACAAAATAACATTTAACAATGTGAAGAATGAGGGAAGTAAATCATTTAGTCTCCATTTATTGGCATCCATGAGGGAAAGTATTATATGCGACAATAAGTGGAATGAAGGGATACTTAACTGCATTACCTAAATATTAAATATTTTTTGAAGCTTGTATCTTTCTTATGAGGAATATAAATTGGGATTCTCGCTCCATGAGATCATATTACTTTAGGTACCTCCTTTTTAAATAAAAAAATTCCTTGTAAACTTTTTAATGTGATCAGTGAGGTTGGCACGACATGTCCTCCAGGACTACGTGAAATTATTTTTACCTAGAGCTATGAACTAGTGAGGCCATGAATGTGGGACCTCATCCCCATTAACAAAGATAAGGCACAAACCTAAAATCACATTGAATCAATGATGGAACAAACCTGCGATCATAATGGATAAGTGGGGATTTGAACCTTTGTGGGGATGACAACAACAACACCAAAACTTAAACAACACACTAAGAGATGAACCCCATTGGTACCTCCTTGTCAATATTCCATCTTATATCCAATTTATCATCTATGAGTAGTTGTATGGATTTAATGGAGATGTTGAGTTTTCACAATGAATTGCATATTGTTAGTGATTGGGATCCATAGTAAGTAGGTGCAAATCCAAACTTATATCTTCTTCTATGGGAAAGTGGCACAAGATAATAGGAGACAATACATAGGCTGCAAAATGAATTATTTCACTATCACTGGTGCTAGTTTTGGCTTGTAATTATTTAACAAGGTCATGTAGATAAATAATTATTCTTTAAGGTTCCATTAGGTGTGTTTTGATTATGACAAATGTGGGTGACAAATGTGTCAAAAGACCCAAGCAATGCAATGTAAGACAAAGATGGAAAAAGGTGAAGAAGGGCACCAAAAGTGCACAATAGGACTTAAAATGGTTGTAATTAGGTCTAGGGTATGTCTAGGGGTCATTTTTAACCCATAGATTAGGTCAAAGTATTCTAAGTGAAAAATATGTAAAAGTACAAAAGATTGCTTGAGCGACTTTTCCAACTTTTAGTGTTGCATGACAACATTTGGGCAAAATGTTGCAATACACCTTAAGGTAATTATAGGTCAAAAAAATTGATTGAGACATGGTAGGAAGATATATTTAAGGTATCCTCAGGCATTATATAGAGGTTGGCATTACTTTGGCACTATTTCCACTAGTAAGCACTTGACAATTTTTTGAGAACGAACTATGTTTCTTGATTTTGGTTTTGTGTTTGAGCCCAATGGATTGAATCAGAAAAATTTTAATTATGGATAGTTAGGATTCAAAATTTTAGTTCTTTGTGTGTAATGGTTTTTATTTTTTTCTTTTAGTTTGTTCATGTAAATAATTCTTGTCTCTGGTTTTGAGTCTTTGGAGTGGACAGGGTGTACATAGTTGAAATGGCTCCATCTTGAGTTCCCACCGTGGAAAAATATCATCCCTTGGGGGAGTGAAAATGAATTATTTGTATAGTAGTTTTGTTTTTGGAAGGATTCTGGAAGTATTGTTTGTGAGTTTTAATCCCTTTCCCTAGGTGATATCTTCCATAGCCCATCTAGGAAGTAAGAGTAACAGTGGTGTATAACTTGTAGGAGCTGATTGGATGAATAAATATAATGAATTGGGAATGATTGATAGGTTCATGTAGAGCCTTGGTTGTGAGTTTGAGGGTTAGTGAATCCATTCTAGTGGAGTTTTCAATGAAAGTTTCCAAACTGGCTTGTTTCCATATGAAATAGCCTAGTTAGGGTTTGGGCAGTGTATGGACAATTTGAGGGATAAGACTAGAAAAATATCTAAAGTCTCCCCAAAGGGTGTTTGAATCACCAATTGGTTCAAAGGGTTGTGTGTAATTTATTAGAATGAAATCCTAGAAACCTCAAGAATAGGGCTAATTGAGACCAACTAGGCTAGTAGGCCTTAAAAATAGGAAATTAGGAAAGCAATGGGGAAATGAGCAAAAGATAATTCAAGAAGCTTGGTTTGAGGATGGAATTGGCTAGTTTACAAGCCCTAGACTCTTGCAAGGTTCTTTTGAAGGGGCTAGTAGCATGGTGAATGAACTTACCCATGAGAGTTCAAGTGGAAGAATAAAATATTTAGCACTTGGAATTGGTAGTGGAGCTCTAGGAGAGTTGGAGGATAGAAAATGGAAACCTCCAAGGAGTGTAGGGTTCAAGTGATCAAGAAGCCTTAAGAAGTCTAGAAAGTGACTTAGTGAATAAGTAGGATTAGTTATTGAAGAGAGCCTCCCTATAAATCACCTAATTACATAAAAAACATGCTAGTGGAATTGAGGTTTTACAAGTAATGCACTTGGAGAAATGGACATTCACAAGATAAAACCCCTTGATGTAGATTTCAAATTCATAGAAAGGCTCTACAACTATTCTCACCATTACTATTGGTAATCTAGTTCTTTGAAATTTTTCAAAATCCTCCCTCTCCCCTGTCTCACCCCCCTCACTCCCCCTTCTCAGCTCTCTACCCCCATCTCTTCCACCCTCCCTCTCTCTAACTTCCAAATATTGTTATGATTTTCCCTTTATGCCCTAAGTGTTGTAGAATTGAGCAGAATGAGTTGGATGAGTAATTGATGAGTTTACTTGGTTTTCATTTATGTCAAGTTGTTGTTGTTGTTGTTGTTGTCATCATTAGTGACTTTCTATGAAACTAGTGTTGATTATATTTCTCTACATATCCTATATACTATAAATATTGTGCTAAGCTTTTGGTATGTTATTTAAGACTATTCAAAGATGTTTATTTCAAGGTTTTATGGTTTGGAATGAAGTATAGTGGATTTCATATTTATCTGTGTATATCTATGACTAACAATGGTCTCTACATGAAATACATGCTTCATATTTTTCCACATGACTGTTTATAATGGTGTAATTCTGTAAATGTATCATTAATGTCCTTAGCTTCATTCATTTTATATGGCACAATATTTTTGGCTTTGAAAAATTGGTTTAAAAGTTTGATGGTGTTCTTTCTCTAGGTTTGGCCAAACTCATATGTTTACACTTATTTATCTTGTCTTGGTGAATGAAAATGGATTGATATTTTTCATCCCAAATATGATGTGGTGTGGTTTGATTCTCATTCCTCTCCACCATGAGAATGTTTAGTGCTGACCTAATTCAAATTATATTAAACTACTTGCCTAGCTGATATTGGGAGACTTTGCAAGCTACAGATTGATATAAATAAAGGTTACAACATAATCGAGAGTGTGTGATATTTGTTTATACTTGTGTGAACTTTGTACAAGTGTGCACTTATGGAAAGAGGATCTATCTCCCTATATGTTTAGGTTTTTGTAAATAATTTTTGAGGACATTGCAGATATTCATGTGTTATCTACTGAATGCAGTGAGCCAAAGGTATCTAAAGATTAGTTGGTTGTTTTTTTGTTGTCCATTAGAGCTAGATCTATTATTTTGCATCCTTCTTTGTTTGAGCGGTAAGCCCTCTTATTTGGGTAGTGATCCCTCTAGTACTGAGATTTTATCCATAAAAATCACCTTAACTGGTGTCACCCTAATAGGTTTTCATATACTTGAGAATAATGTTCTCCGTGATTTTTCCCTTAACAAAGTTTTCCACATAAATCTGGTGTTTCATGTGTTTGGTAATATATATGTTCTCTCATGTTTATATCTTTCTATTATTAATGTTTAAAGTAAGTTTGGTGGAACTGATTAAAGATATATTAAGGTTTAAAAACTTTGTGGACAATTATTTCACCCCCGTCTCAATTTTCTTGCATATTCAACAATTGGTATAATATTTTTGGTTCCTTAGAGAAGAGATTAACTCCTTAAGGAGATCCTAATGGCACACAAACTGAAACTCCCCACTTCTGATGGATTTGACTATGCATATTGGAAATTACATATGTGAGGATATTTGGTCCCTCTTAGATACAAGATGTGGAAGGCTGTGGAAACTCAATATGTGAAACTAAAAAGTGGACTAAATACTCTGGATGAGATTGAAGCATATGAAAATGATGCAAGTTTCAAGGGTATACTAGATCCAAGGATTTAATCTCTTAACTCTCTATGTAGAGTAACATGTCTTGACTCTCACACCTTCATAAATTGTCACAAACATAATAACAATACCCCCCATGAACCTCCAAGTTGCAGACAAGAAGGAATGGATCGACCATGATGTGGTTCCCTAAGACTCAAGTCCCAAAGTTTCATGCATAGTTGGTTATAAGGCATATAGACCATTACCAGGACTAATGGGGGGTCTTATGTATGAAAGAAAGGTCAAATAAAAATTGGTCCATGCACTCAATTTGACTGGTTCCAAAGTTAGAGTGCATTTTAAGAACTAGCTTGTCAATGTTCTAGTAGCCCTATTTGGACTGACCAGACAACATTACTCTACAAATCCCTATATTAATTGAAGAGTTAATCACATAATAAAATACCCTTTTTGAAGATAGCTCTACACCATAAGAATGAAGGTTTGAAGGTTTAAACCACATATAAGGATTGGAGATTTAGTACTGGACTAGAGGGCTAATTAGGTCTCCAGATGTGAAGGAAGTACTAACTCCTAAGGTTTTCTCTCTAAAAAAAATTGGAACATCTAGGTAATGTTAAAACAACACAAAATCCATGATTTGAGGCCTTGGTGCGTGGTTCTCTAAAAGTTATATACTACTGTGCATATTCAGAATGATGCATACATGAAGATCTACACCTAGGGCTCGATCAAACAGCCATCTCCCTATACAAACATACAAACCAATTGTAGAATCTTAAAATTCATATTAAAAGGAAGGATTAAATTAGAGATTGTCAAATTCCCATGGTGGAAATGCTCAAAAATGGAAAAACAATGTGAAACCCTGGAAATGGAGTAAAAACCAGAGTTGCAGAGACAAAATCAATAATAACTTGAGTTGTAGGATATATCTCTTCACAAAACCAAATGAATTATGAGGCTAAGACATGTGGTAATTTTATTAGGTTATCTTTGTGTAGATTAGAAGTTGTACATGTCTATACAATTCTTTTTAACAGTAAAAAAAATGCAAGAAAATGATTATTTCTTTATTGATTCAAAAGTCATAATACAATGTCTTGCCTTCCACCCACTTGATAGGGATATGAAGGCCATCCCCAATGGTTTTCAATAGTTTTTTAAACCTCCTAGCCATTGGGGGAAGAGTTACATTCAAATTTTGAAAAGTTGTCAAACATAAGCAAAGTTGTTGATCGCTCGTTATAAAGGCTTAGAAACTAGGCATAATCCTTTAACTCGGGGATTGGACATCCAACTAAGCACTTCATCCTCTTTATAAGAAACTCATTTAATATGTCAAACCTAGGGAAGTTTTACTTGAAACGGGCCACCAAAATATATGCACCAATAACTTTCTCGACCAATCAATCTATAATTATTGTAGGAAACAAATGTTGGAAAGAAACTATTCTATGGCTACAGGAAGTAAATGCTTTCAAATGGAAACTATGCTATTGCTGCATGAAATAAATACTATGAAGGAAAGCTAAACTATTGCTATGAAATTAAATACTTGAAAGTAAATGATAGAAGTGAGTGTTGCTAGCAGAATGGAAGAGTGCACAAACTAACTATAATGCCTTAGTTACTCTGCTGCTCAGCCCCAGGAAGCGGTAGCTGTCCTGTGGCTTTGGCTGTAGGAACTATTCAGCATAGGAATTGAAATAACAGAAATGTAGGAAAGTGAACTAAACTAAAATGAATCTAACTATGGATTCATCACCAAGTGGGCCCCCTTGGGTGAGTACCCAGAACACTCAATTACACAGAACTAATCTCAACACTTCATTTGCTCATTAAAATGAATAACAAAGTACAAAGATTCTCATCAATAGTAAAACAAAAAAATTGAACTATATTGCAACTATAATAATAATGTCCTCCTTCTCACACAGGATCAGGGCTTTATTTAAAGGAAAAAATCTAACTGGTAGACTCAACACGCCCTAAGAAAAGGCAGAGCTTTTATTATAAACAACTAACATAAAGGAAAGCTAGAAAGTAGGAAATGGAATCGGTCCAGAAAAGAGGAAAGAACTGCTTAGACAATAGATCTAACTTCCCACTCTCTCCTAGATTTCATCAGCAAACTTATTTTTTTTTCCAAGTCTTCACTTAACCATCTCCAACTGGATTAACCAGAAACCTTCCACTACTGCTACACCAATGTTCCATCTGTGTACGTCTGTTACAGGACCGAGTCAAGCATCCAACACATAGACGTGCTCACCTAAACAAGAAGATGGTTGATACTTCGATGCGTTGCATTTAAACTATTAGGATAAGAGCATTCATGGAAAATAATCATTAAAGTACATATGCATTATCTATCACTTAATCAGTCAATGCATTCATAAAAAAATGATCATGATTCCATAGTAATAAATAGAGCATATTCATCCAGATAAAGCATATTAAGTAAGCATATGTCCATAGCATAGGTTCAGTGGTTGACTACCACATATTAACAGTTTTAAAGCATAAAGTCTTAGAGTAATAAAAGAAAACATGGAAAAAGACCTATCAAAAGTTATCCTAGGGTATCTAAATTATGCCATTAAAATGGCCTATCAATTTCCCCCCTACAAAGACTAGTGTCGGTCCTCAGGCACTGAGACATTTTGGATCTTTGCAAGAACCTAGAGGTCTCCTTCCCATGTCTCTCCAATCATGGAGGTGCCCACTCATCAGTAGAATCCATTTGTCATCTCCACCTTTACATGTCTGCTTAGTTCCTGTCGCTCTTCCAATTCATTATCCACATAGCTGTATAGTGGCCATAAAAGAAGCGGAGGCTGAAAGGTGAGTAGCAACCATCTTTCAGGCCATGGCTGATGTCCCAGGTGTATATACCAGTCAACACACTGCATTGCAGCCAATAGGTTAATCAGACTATGGGGTTTTTCTTTTTTGAGTGTTGTCATTAATCTCCCCAATCTCTGCCTTAATCCCTCGACTGTTGTGTCCCCGTCTGATAATGACAATCTCTCAAATGCTGCAAAAAATTCCTCACAACTTTCTAGAATCCTTTTTCTAGGTGCAGAATCATGGAACCCATAAACAATTTGCATCCAATCACAGTTAAGTCGTCGAGGTGACTGGCTTTCAAGAAAAAAGGGAAATGAAATACATTGTTCAAGGATTCTGTAGCTATGCAATTGTCCTCCATAATTAATTTCATTCTGGGTCCAGGAAAGGAGGGCAGACAAATATATATCACCAAAAAAAAGCTGGGGATTCCAATCAGTGTTAAAAGGAACAACATAATTGTGAATATATAACTCACATAATTGTTGGAAAGTGACAATGCAAGCAATTGTTATTTTGTCATTGCTGTCAAACCTTAAGTGGTGAGACTATTGTTATCTATTTGAGTACCATATCTATTGTTGATGAAGAAGATTTAACAAGAAGACCAAGTGAATGGTTGATTTAAGGCAAATAAAAGGGTACTTGATTAGTTGGCACTCTAGCAAAGTAATTAGTTGTTTATCTTTCAAAGACAGTTTTTTCTAGTTGTTCTGTGCCGAGAAAAGTTTGGCTTGTACCGAAAATAGTGGCTTGTGTTGAGCAAAGTTATTCGTGACGAGAAAAGTTGTTCAATTTTGAGCACCCGTAAAATTACCAAGTGAAAATAGTGATGTTGGCTGACTTACAGTAATTGGATTAATGATGAGATTTGAGATCTCTGGCTGACTAAGTTAATTTTATTGAGATAAGTAATGTTAATTAAAGATTGATCCATGCCATTTAATGTATGGGTAACCGTAATTAATGCATGGTTTCAAGATTTAATTAGAGACTACTTTAGAGAATTGAATGTAATGCAAATATGGAATGATCCGTTGGATCTAACCTAACCTAAGATCTACGATCTTGTTTAAGCGGAAAAAGATTTATCTGACCTAGATAGAGAGGTATATGATAACCTCAAGGGGTTATTCATTAAGGATGCTGAAGTGTGATGCTGAATGTGTAGTACATGTGTGTATGCAAAGGGATTGCATAGTTGATTTACTGTTTGGCATGATCTAGCAGAGAAGGATGAATATAGAAGCAGAGAGTTGCATGTGTGATTGCTTGATAGATTTCCAGGAAGATCAGAAGGTTGAAATGACAATGCAGGCTATCTAGTAAGTTAACATCAGAGCTGTAATTGGATCTGAATTTGCAAAGTAAGTTGTATGTATCAGATCACAACTGCTGATTACTTTCTAACCATTGTATCAGT